>UESW01004708.1:0-107457 GCA_900491605.1 Calamus simplicifolius | reverse complement strand
GGTTATTCAGGGTAAAGGCCTGTGTTCGGCCCTGTGTGGCCGAACAAATTGCCTCTGTTCGGCCACACTGGGCCGAACAGAGGCAATTTGTCGGCCACACAGGCCGAACAGTTTGCCTCTGTTCGGCTCTGTCAGACCGAACGGAGGTTAATTCGGCGCGCGGCTATTTGGTTGTGTGGAATGGGTCCGAGGATATGGTCCCCGGGCCGTCGGGTGCACAGGCAAGAGGGTACTCAAATTATATTTTCAACCAATTTTAAAATGAGTGATTTATTGAGTTATTTCAAAATCTTTAATAAAATTTGGCACGCCACCGGCACGGGCCGGCACGGGGCTTTGTGGTTGAGTGGAATGTCGAGGAGGATATGGGTCCCGGGCCATCTGGTGCGCAGATCGACACGGGGCAGCAATTGATGGCCCAGGCGTAATATTGGTCCGGCAAGCGTTTCATTGGCACGGCCTGGCACGGGATGGCACGAATGGAACGGGATGGCACGGGATGGAAATGTATACAAACAATTTACACACATAAGAAGATAAAAAAAATG
The DNA here is from genome assembly GCA_900491605.1 of Calamus simplicifolius. NCBI lineage: Eukaryota > Viridiplantae > Streptophyta > Magnoliopsida > Arecales > Arecaceae > Calamus > Calamus simplicifolius. The sequence continues at coordinate 106,909 of UESW01004708.1, read as the reverse complement.
ATATTCAAAACTTTCATTTCATTTCAATTGCATTGAATGTTACATAAACAAAATGTTGACTTTGTTACAACCAATGCACTCTACAACTCAACAGTCTCGCTAAGTATTACATCGGACGATATATTTTCTCTGAACTGTTGAATCCTAGATTCATAAGAATTGGCCCATCCGGAAGCACAAGGTAAATGGTATTTTAACCAGTTGGTTGCTATTGGCGGTACTGGATGACCCGGCAACAAGAAAACCTACAAAGAGTAATCAAGTTTAAAAAATCGTCAGGAATAACAGCAATGTCTTAAATTTAATACCTCAACAAAGAGTAATATATTTAATACCTCAACAAAATGGTTGCTATTAACGAAGGCCACTGCAATGTCTTTACGGGATACAAGAGGAAGAGGCACTGATCTGAGCGGTAAGAAAGTCAGACATTGTTGCAAGGAGAGGTGGTACACGACAACATTGTAGCATGATGCTATAAGATGCCCCATATCTGGCATGGTCATCCACCGGTCATATGGCGGACAATCCTCAAAATATGATAATGCATGAGCGATCTCGTCAACCCTCCCCTCGACAGCATACAATGCGCGATAGTGCTCTATATGACAGTTCAACTCATGTAATAAATCCCTCCTGACACGTGGCCAATCTTCCTCTCCGAAGCCAAGTAAGTCAGCAATTGCTCGAAATCCACAGTTGCCATCAGCTTTGACATCCTTGATGTGCTGGATGAATGCCCTCAACCCGTCTGGAAGTTGATTTATATAGATCATTGGCTTATGTGACCGGATTCGTTGACGAATAACCTACAAATTGTAATGAATGATATGAATTATATAAAATATAACGATAAGCTATATTAAAGAAAAGCTTCGTACCTTCTTCTTTGGCTGCCCCTTCGGCATCTGCATCCTTGGGATCCCTAAAATATTTTGCTGCGAACCAGGTGAATAACTATCCTGTCCAGATAGAACCAACTCAAATGCGGAAGGGTCACGGCGAGTAGAAGTATCAACCTCCAATGAAGCCCGCCCACGTATACCGATCTTCCTTTTCGCAGGTTCTTCAAGGGATGTACTCTCAGGACTTGCAATCTCTCTTAATTTCTTTAACATTTGCAATTGAGATGCCCCATCTAACTGCTCGAATTTCTCGGCAATTATATTCAACTCTGGTTTACAGGTCAACTTCACACTTTGCACATTTTTAGCAGGCTGCATATCAAGTTTCGTCCAATGAGGATCTATGCAGTCGAGGGGAATAGGCTGACCTTTCATCCTATACCGCAAAATCTCATGAGCACATGGTAAGCCATGTGTGCGTCGAATAGCACACCCACAAGCTGATTCATGAATCTCAGCTGAATTGGCCCGATTCGATTGGGCAAGGATATGATTTAATGCACATATAGATATGAATCCTCGCAGTTCTTTGAATTCAGCAGGCTTAAAGTTGTGTTGCACGACCGTCAAACTCTTCTCGAATGAGGCTTTAATGTCGCTGTGCTGTAGCTCAATCAAACTATTTATTTTTGTCCAAGAAGACTCGAAAGTACCTTGGCTTGAACCAAGCTGTCTTTTAAGCCTTGCATGTGCACTTTCAGCCCTAGTAAAGTAAGAAAATTAGATCAAAGTTATATATCAAAGATAAAAATATAATATATGAATTGCTAAGGGAAATCTTTTTCTTGAAATACCTATTTGTTGTCACATTCCCGTAGTGCCTATAATTGTCCGTCCATGCTGAGACAAATCTTTCCCTGTATTTGCTCAACCAGGTATCTGATACATATCGCAAGGCATCTGGATACGAACTGAAATCTCTCTGAAGTGCACTCCAACGAAGTCATCTTCTGTGGCTGACAGGACCAGTATATTCCAACTCATTATAAACATATCCCATTTCTCCTTTGTTTCAAATAATCTTTTGCATTGAGCCAGAACATTCCTACTAATATGCCATCTACATAACATATGTGAAGATGTAGGAAATACCCTCTTAATTGCATTCAATAGAGCCAAATCTCTATCTGTGATTATCACCTCAGGCAAAACATCAGCATCCATGACACTGCGCAATCTATCTAATGCCCATGTATAGTTATTTTCCCGCTCAGAGTCCATGTATGCAAAAGCAACAGAAAATGTGAGATTAGTTGATGTCACCCCCACAATCTCTAACAGAGGAAGACGATATCTATTCGTCTTGTATGTGCAATCCATAATCAATACACGAGGAAATGCACGTAACAATTCTATACATCCAGGGTGTGCCCAAAACAAGTCGCGCACCACGGTACTACCGCAACTCCTATGCCACTCAATATATTTAGCATCGGCTAATTGACCAAGAAGATGTTGCATCTGGGATCTCCCTGCTTTCTCTAAAACCTTACACCTCTGGCGTGCATTGTAGATCGTCTTCATTGTCGTAACATTATCAATCCCTTCCGAACCAAAGTTTTCGACATATCCTCTAACAATGAAGTCTCCTCCCTCCCAGCATCCCTTGCTTCGCAACGGATGAAAAAATGTGGGGCATCACACTTCTTTGTACCACTAGCCCTCTTCTTTGATCCCTTTTCCTTTTCCTTTCCGCTTGTGCATTTGTGCTTACCGCTCCTTTCGCAACCTAACTTGATTCTTGGTTTCCTAACATTGCTTCCCGAATCAGATGTTTTAATTACAATAACTAATCCATTCCTCTCCCAGCTTCCCGACACCAACTACACAATTCTTCTCTACTCTTGAATATCTACACAATAAATAGTATAATTTAGCAAGTATAGTATACAATTAAAACAAGTCAGCAACAATTGCAATAAAAATTATCTTACTTCGTAAGTTGTAAATTCATTTGTGTAATCCATAACACAATCTGAGCCAATTTTGCTTGATTCGGTTGACGCATCATCCTACAAGGATAAAATATTATGTTAAATTTATATTTGGAACATATGTTTCGTTCGGCTAAGTATGGCCGAACGGAACAATTTTGTTCGGCCTACCAGGGCCGAACGGAACAATTTTGTTCGGCCAGGGCTGGCCGAACATAAACAATACGTTCGGCTTAACCTAGCCGAACAGAATGCATCTGTTCGGCCAGGTTAAGCCGAACGTATTGTTTATGTTCGGCCAGCCCTGGCCGAACAAAATTGTTCCGTTCGGCCCTGGTAGGCCGAACGGAACGCGTTCCGGGAAAAAAAAAAAAGACGAATCAGCTTTTAAAAACGTACCTTATCGTAACCGTAGCCTTCCCAGATTACTACTTGCTTGTCCATTGTTGAAATGAGAGCTTTAAACCTTGTCTAGACCCTGATTTCAGAGACAATCGTTGAGAGAGGGAGGAGGAAGGGAGATGGCGGTGCCTGGGAGATAAGTTTGAAATGAAATCAGGGGTTTTGATGATGTGGGTGTAGATAGAAATAACCAAGGGTAGATAAGTAATTACAACTTAGGGTATTTTAGGTATTTAATTTTATGTAAGTGTGGGTGTGGAGAGTAATCGTTGGGGTGCCAATAGAACGACTCTTGTTACTGAGATCGATATGGGCTATAATTTAGACAATACCTCATTCCAATTGTCATTAAATAATAGAAACAATGACTGCCATTTATCATAATCTATTTCAATAACTAATCCAATTCTTTACATTATGATAGCTTTCAATTTTGGGAAAACTTATAGCCATCATCTAAGTAAATAATTTTTTCTTATTTTATTAAAACAATTATCTCATACGAAAGCTAATTAGATATTGGATTAGGATCTGTCCTAGTTGTCATGCCTAATAAGTGCTTGGCAAAATAAAAGCATCATGCATCATCTCAATGACTTATAGATCCTGCCATCCTTCTATAGTTCAAGTTACATGCCTTTTTTTTTTTCTTTCTTTCTTTTCTTTCTCTATTCCCGGCAAAGCCATGTCATGAGATTAAAACAATTCCTTTGGGTTGAAGTAATCCAGTGAGAAAATAATCCATAAAATAAACTTGTAGGGGAGTGCAGTCAGAGCTACAGAGAGTAGAACAGCAACATCTATTAGACAACCAAGAAACTCAAATCTAGGTTCCAAGCAACAACTAAATGGGAAGTGTTATTTTCTAGATGGCACCTGCTTTTTTAAAGTGATTTTATCTAAAAGTAGAATCACGATGCCTATGGCTTCGGTCATTAATTAGTAGATAATAGAGGTCAGAACCATTATATTTGGCATGCTCTCGTTTGGATAAATGAATGATGAATGCAAAGTCCGCCCCAAACTTCTCCAATGTAGGCGCCGTGTCGTCTCTAATTTCCTCTTCTTAGAACTAAAACCTCATGTCACATGTGTGTAGTTAAGTTAATTGCGGTGGGTTGCCATAGAAATTGTCACATTTCGAATGAGAGACTTTGATATTGATTGTAATCATGGCTAATATTGTTAGCTTTCTTCTACTATCATCCTTTACCGCGGTAGCTCGAGAATTTTATAAAAATTATGCTAATGATGTGTCAACATGCTTTTCTAAGAGGACAACCAAGCTGTTGATTATTTAGTTTGTGTTGCGACATCTGTTTTGCTAGTACTTTCATGGAATCATTACTTTTTATCATAGTTAGCATTGCTTCTGCAAGCTGATGCATGACAGATGACTTTCCTAAAATATTAAATTTATCTTATTATTTAAAAAATAATATTAATACTTTATTAGTTGAAATATATTTTTGATCTTTAAATTTCAACTATTATAATATTTTTCTCATATCTTAAAAAAAATATTTTATCTATAGTTGTTAAAATCGAACAAGACCAACCGGTTGAACCGATTGAATCGGAACCTGAAAGATAAGCCGGTCCGATTTTAACATAAAATCGGATATGTAAGAGACCCGAAAAAATGGTCAATCCATCCGGTTCATTCGTGAACCGGCTTAAACCGGGTCACGGATTTATCAATACCGTTTCAAATTTTCTAATCTTTGGCATTTCAAATTCTTGAGAGTTTATAGTAACTTTTTCTTGGGATGCTCATAAGTTTTATGGAAAAAGAAAAAGAGATATACAAAGAAGAGAGAAGATTAAAAAAAATGATGAAAATATAAAAATTTTATGGGAATCAAAACCGAAAAGCAGAGACATAAAGAAAAAATGATGAAAATAAAGAAAACTCGGATATAAATTTTTTTTTATTTTAAGATAAAGTTAAATTAAACTAAATGGATATGTAGATTGAAAGTAAGTGAATTTTACATATTAAATAAAATATCAAAAAAAAATTTTAAAAAAAGACTATAAAAATTAGTATTTATATATTTATTTTATTAAAAAATAATTTTTATTAATATAAATATATTTTATATTAAAATAATTAAATTAATGGTTCAATCGATGATTTGATTGTTGAACCAGTGATCCAGTGACCCCGAGACTTTGGCCAGATAAGTCAATTAAAATTAATAAAACAATTAGAATATGATTCTAACATAAATATTGATTGATTGATAAAGCGACGTATCAGCTATTACATTAATTATAATTGATCGAACGTTAGAAATTTAGTTTTCTTAAAACATAAGAAAATAAACGGTAACATAACATGTCTTGATTTCATATTTCTTGCTGATGTTGATGAGCCTTCCATGGCTCGACAACGTAACATGGGTTACGATAAAGCGGGACCATGCACCCCAAATCTTTGCCCATTACTTTCATATAGCGTATCTAAAATGATTCAAATGTCATGATGCACCTCACTTATGTTGACACCTGGTCCATGTAACATGATTTAAAGAGCTAAACTTACGGATTTATATAATAGCTTATTATGTCCGTCCGGTCAGAATGTCATGTCCTATCTACAGGACAATCCAAATCATTTCTATATTAAAAATAGTCCAATCAAACGCGTCTAATCATGCTAAGTAGCTTATGGTACCGATCACATTTTTTTATTTTTTTTTTTGATCCAAGAGCCCCCACCGTCCATCATGGGGGTGCCAACCTTATCAAATCCAATCACAACGTGGAATCGTCCGACTTCCAACACCCGAAGAGAGGGCCAAATTTTTTCTATTGGAAGAAGAAGTGAATTGCTCCCAAGTAGCCAAGATGCGGTTTGCTCGAATCAACCCACGTACCAGTTTTATATTGCTAACGTGTCATCTCATGCTCGAAGTTCGCAAGGTCATATACGTGGCATCACCCCAGCCATGGAAGAGTCCAACGATCCGATCTTGGAGAACGTGACACGTGCCCAAGATCCCGAAACATAAGGCAGGAGGAATATCTTAGATGGATGTTCAACCGTCTCTCTCTCTCCTCGCGTCTCCCAAATCTTCTGTCCTCTCTTAGCCTTTGTTTGTACGAAGAGAAAAATAAAAAAAATAAAAAAATAGAAAAATATAAAGATGAAAAGAAAGTACAAAAAAAAGATTTTAAAAAAAATTTAAATATACTTTTTTAATTTTTTAATTTTAATATTGATCCCTCTAAAAAATTAATATATTTTTTAATCATCTATAATAAAAATATTATTATTATTATAAAATATTAACTTTTTTTCTTTATTTTTTTCTTTCATTTATCTAAATAGAATGATATATATATATATATATATATATATATATATATATATATATATATATATATATATATATTCTTTTTATTATTTTTTTTCTCTTCATTTTTTTTCCTTCATTCTCTTTCTTTTTACTTTTCTCCCTATCCAAATATAGTATTAAGGATTCAGTTTAAGTGCCTCCTCCCTGCTACTTAGGAGGAAATGAAGGAAAGATAAAAGGTCACAAGTTATGTTGTTTGAAAGGAGAAGGAAGAAAATGAGAGTAATCGGTTTCGCTCTTTTTCCTCCCAGCGAGCATAAATTATTAACCCCCAAATCCGAAGGTAAGCTGAGGGAGGGAAAAAGTTTAAGTCATACTTTCTGGGAAGACCAAAATATTCTTTTATTTCTATTCTTCATTCTTTCACTCCCTTCCTTGGTTTATTTCCTATTTTGAAGGGATAATTATCACATAACTCTTCCCTTTCTTTTTCCTCTATCTATCTAAACAAGATAATTGATATTACCCTTCCTTTCCCTTTCATCCTTTCCAAACAAGCAACTATTCATTCCCCTTCCTTTCCCTTCCATCCCTTTCCTTCTTTTTAATCTCTCCTTCATGATCCCCTCCATAAGATAATATATATATTATGCTCCAAAGGAAAAAGCGACAATCAATCCAGGGGCTACGATGTTGCATCAATGTAAGCATAATATAATATAATTTATTAATTAATTTAAAAAACATAACATGAATATACCTTGATTGTTAATCAAATAATATCGATGCACGCAACTCTCCTAATAAATGTATCAAGATGCATTGATTTGATATATCATATTATTTTATTTTTTAATATAATATATATTTTAATGTAAAATCGTTTATTTATTGATATTGTTATGATAAAAATTAATTTAAATTTAATTATCTTATATTAGATTCGAGTATGATCAGGTATCGAATTTAATTTGCCACCTCGGCACCAAATTAAGGCTAGCTAGCTTGCATCTCTTTTTGTCTGATCGCCATCAGTCTACGAAAATTAAGTGGGTTCTCGAGCGAAGTCGAAGCCGAAGCCAAGCAGCCCTCCATTATTGATGTTATAGCTAGGATGGGTGATTTGGTTCGCGACCACGTGTCTCTAGTCACGAGACGAGCATCGAAGGAGCGGACGTTCCTTATCCGATTGACGTCCACGTCGACTGATATAGAATACAATTCCTCAAAACCTCGGGTTCTTTTAACGCAAGTAAAAAATATGGGTGCCGAGGCAAAGTAGAGGCGAAGGGCGGATGCTCTAGATCTCTTTCTGCAGCCCGGCCGGCCATCTTTAACCATCAGGAGGATAAATTAGACTCTCAAGTTTTCCAGCCATTAGAATGATGGCACTCTCTGATTACAGTGCATTTTTTGAGTGATTGTCTTTCAAAAGATTTATAATATTCAAAAGTTAATCAACTTTGATGAGAGTATTCGAGATAAATATACTAGAATAATTTTTATGATTCATGAATTGAATGGTACGATGTTGACGACTGAAGGATTCAGCATTCTTGGCTCCTCGATGTTCCTTGCTGAGCTGTATGCTGCGGCCTTATTATAAAGGAAAATTTTATTATTATCATCCGCTGGCTCCATCAAAAATCAAGCACCCACTTGCCTACCATCCTTTTAATTTGCGACATTTGATCTATACTTCAGGAAGCTTTTGTTGCTTAGATTCGATACATCTATCGAAAAATCAATTCAGCGGCTAATTGGATTGCCGCCAGGATGGCTTATCACTCTGGTGTTTGAAGCTGAAAGCAGAGCGATCCATAACCTCTTATCCTTACCCAAATTTTGTACTATGATACATCGAGTTCGACTTACCCTACATTAGTATGATCATCTATCTGTACAAAAAAAAAAAAAATATCAATAAATAAATAAGTAATTTAGCTTAGGAAAAGAATTTCAATTATTTTAGGTTATTTTCTAGTATTTGAATTGGTTAGCCAAAGTGGAAAGTATTGGTGGGGTATAAAAAATGTTGACTAAACAAAAAATAAAAATAAACTTTGAAGGAGGAGTCAATTTTTATTTTTTTCTATTCTTGAGTCAAATGCGATTAAAGATTATTTGCGGTTACATGCTATGAACGAAGAAGGGCAATGTCCATTTAAATGCTTCATTTTCTTCTTAAAAAAATTAGTTATTTAATCATAAATGCATAATGTGATATGGGTAATATTTATTTTATCATGCTTTTAGTTGTATATGAGTGATGTCATAAATAAAGAAAAGTTTAAAGATATAAAAAAATAGTATAAGAGACACTAAACAATTGAGTAAGCCAAAGTTCTACGAGTATAAACCCAACTTCATTCGGAAACATTTGCATTCAATAGGCTACTCAAACCTACAACATCTTGCACATAAGCAAGAATTAAGATCACAGGAAATTCATAGCGTGTATATACTTAAAGAATTAGAGGAGTGGTTATTGCCCTTGTCGGTTATATAACATGCATAATTGGTATAACAATATAACTTTATAATAGATAGTTATATGGCTAATAACAATTTAAATTCTTTAATATTTAAGGTGTTTCATTATGCTAGCTACAAGCAATGCTTTTAATTTTGAAAATGAATCTATTATCATCGTAAAGAACATATTTTATAGATTGACAACATCCAAAAGCATGCTGCATTAGATAATATGTAGCTGCAAGAGATCGATCAATCATGCTACAAGATTGATACAATATTTCATATATACAAACCTTTTTTCTTTATTAATTTTGAATGATACATATAACAATAATAATAAAGCATAGTTGAGATCGATTACATAAATTTTTTTCCTATCATATAATTTATAAGATATAAAGATATTAAATATTTTTATATAATTTTTAATTCATATATACATCTTTTTTTTATATTTATCAAATTGCTTCTTTATACTAATGCATCACTAGATTTACATGCCAAATGTTCAAACTATCTATCATGTTCTTTCCTCCATTTGCTTACAGCTATTTCTATCTTTTTTATAAATAACTCTATTTATTAATTTATTTTTTTATTATCATATATTTATTTTAATTTTTTATTTTAGATATAGTCATCTTGTGTACATGTATTTTTTTTTAATACCTTATATTAATAATACAAAACATGATTAGTCTTATGATTGTTCTATATTTTTTTTAATTTAATTTTAATTATATGATAGTGTACTATAGTTTTTTTTTTATCTGCTATAAAGTCTTATATATAGATTGGCGTGTCAAACCTAGTAGCTCCACTCCTAACTGAAGTTTAAGCACAACTTCCAACCATCTTTACCCATGTTTTAATTCCTGATCTTTTATGCTTTGTTCGCGAGAACATTCTCAAGATAGAATCAGAAGAGAGAGTTCAAGGAATCAAAAGAGAAAAGAATACATCTCATTTTTTTTAATAAAAAAAGAGGGCAAAAATTTTGTGCTGCCCGTTTAATCGATCGATCTCTCTTGGTCGAACTAAAAGGGTTAAGAGGTAGCGCCCTCGCTCTTTCTCATGAATGTTGTGACTAATAATATTAAAGAGGTTTCTTCTCTAGCAACCGACAAAAGATTGCCACTGTCTTATAATTATTATCCACCATCATTGGTCACATAAACGAGGTCTTCCAACCTCATCCTTAGCTGTGATAATTTAAAGAATTAGGAATCAAAGACTTTCAAGTTCTCCTTTAGTTGACCAGATAATTGACTAAATCTTGTACATTATTTCTATGGATCTTTGGTATTTAATATCAATAAATGTTATTATAAACTACTCAAAGTATATCTTATATGTGAGGCATGACTTTTTTAATGCATCAATACCAATAACACCGTGCACGCTAGATGCTCATTTGAAAAAACGTCTTCATTATTTGTCCAACATCAAGATCTCCATCCTCAATTATATGTTGGCCGCTATCATAAAATATTTGTTTATGATACGTGAATGTACCTTTAAGATTCTTAATCATATAAAAATAAACTAAACACCTGCCTTAGATGATTCTACTGTAGATACCTAGTTGGACATAATTTATTTTTTTTAAGAAAAAAACTCTTGTGAACATTATTGTTTACTAAGGGCACACTGTTAAATGATTTATTAATCGACAATACAAGCTTCATTTGTATGCTACTTTGCAAGTCTTTAAGATATCTCAAGAGTGATTACTTAATTAGTTCAAACTGACAGCTTGTATTAATCTAATTAATCTACTTCTCCTTGCACCTCCACCATTGAAAACGCCAATATATGCGACAAAAATAGGGCCATGGCTTTTGTTGGCTGTGAAATCACATGCCAATGCTCTCTACCTTTGTGATCGATTTATGGATTGCATCCTTATCATCTCTCAATTTTTTTTTTGTGGTGACCAAGCTACTTTGCATCTATATGTCCAATTTTAGAGAAAATAAGAGAAATCCACTTGTATTATAATTTTTTAAATTAAAAATTTAGAGATATATTTTTCAAACTCAAATCCAATACTTCTAGTTGCAAAGTAGAAGGTTGCAATCACTATGATAAAGCATTTTTTTTTTTTTTTCCTTTTGGTAGAAAAGATGAGCTAAAGTTCATGCTTTGAGCTTGAGAACCATGTCACCTAAGGAGTAGAGAACAAGCTCTATAATAGCATGAATGAGTAATAGAAGCACCTCTCCCAGCAAAGCATCAATGGTTTGATTGGCCTATCTAAACACATACTCGATAGAAATATACTGCTTGATTGAAGAGAGCCACTTCTTATTCCTCAAGAGCCTCGAATGAAGACACTGAGAGGAACCATATAACCTATTGTTGCTGCTGAATTTCATTCTTTGACTTGGAAAAGATGCACGTTAGGATCCGGATAGCGCTTTTTATCCGAATAGACTTCATGACAGTTCTCATACATAAATCATAGGGGATGGTCCCTGTGGAAGACCCTCTGATGCCCAAGTCAGTGAATACTCTCAGCAAACAGATAAGGAAAAGAAAGTTGTTGCAGAAGGATGCTCCAGAAAGGGTTTTAGAGAACAATGGCCATTGCTTTATTTTTGGAGGCTTAAAATTGCCTTCGAGAGCATACCTGAGGGGTCTTGGGACGTATTATTTATGCGTCGTCGGGATGATAAGTCGTTACCTGAAGACGTGTTTTAGGAAGTTGAAAGCCAATACGATTGAAATCCCATCGATTATAAGGATTGACGGTTGAGGAGGCTGATGGACACCTTATCGAAATTTAAAATCCCGTTGATTATGAGGGCGTGTGTATTTGGCTTATGTTTCTATTTTGGAAGGCCTACTCCGAAATCCTTGCGATCGGGATGGTTTATCCTTCGAGATATCTGGTGCAATTTGAAAGCAGTAATGGCACTTATGTTGAGAGGATGAGGATCGATCCTGCTGAGGTATAGAGATGGTTTGACCATGCTGAGGTTCGAAGATAGCTCAACCTTGCCATGTAAGGAGATAGCTCGGCGAGATAGCTCGACCCTATCGAGGTTCGGAGTGGCGCTGCTTATCTTTTTATGTAATGAAGAAGGAACATTATCTGATTATGACCGTTAATGGGTCAGAGCTCAAAAGCGATCCTTACCAACTTTCATGTTTGCCTATCTGTCGCGGTGACGATTTTGCCTTGCATCACCCATAATTAAGGGATAAACATATTTAAAGATATATTGAATATGCAATATCCTATAATTTAATTGAATATGCGCCATTTTATACTTCAACTTTTATTTGTATCTTGATTAGAGACTTATTTTATTTTCTTTCCCTTTTCTCCTCCATCGCAAGCACACATGATACAACATTTATGGTGTTGGTTACCGAGTAGCACAGTTAGATGCTCTATCATCAAACACACGATAGAAGTTACGTACCTAATCTACTCCAAATAATCTCGATGGAGGGATAAGATCATAAAAATTCATCTAATTCAAATGTTTCTTCTTGAACAAATCATGTATCTATACTTCTTGTGGATTAAAGGTGATAAATCATGTCAACAGGTTATAAATGAATCAGATCAATTTTAAAATATAATAATAAATGAATCAATTCGAACCCGATCCATTTATTAGTTAGGTCAGAAATTTAAATCCAAATCTAACTTGTGCATTACATGGGTTATATGGCACAATCCGTGTAACCCATTTAACTTATATAATCTATGTAACCCATGTGACGTATATAATCTATATAACATTTACAATCTATATAATCTATATATTTAATATTAATTTTTTATAAAATAATTGCATATTAAAATCAAACTAAAGCACAAACAAATTTTTTTTATTTAAGAAAAAAAAAACATAAAATCCTTGCATAAGCATATAATCATCATTATAAAATAATAATTAATTAAAAAATGATGTTAACTTAGATAAATAAGTGGGATAGGCCAAATCTGAATTAATATGAGTCTTATCATGTGAATTAATTTATTTAATAATCGGATCAATTATGGGCCAACTCAGTAACCTAACTTATTTCTTAATCACATCATAACGGGTTAATCTAATTTGACTTGAAACTATTATGACCAATTCAAATCTATTAATTTTGTATTATGTTTAAGTCATATTCCCATAGTATTCAAAACTGCGTACCATTCCTATCATGAATGCGAGCTCTTTCAAGTGGGATAAAGCTTGCAAACATGAGAGAGAGAGAACTCTTTCCTGAATTTAAGCGCACACGGTTTTTTTCTTTTTTGTCCGGCAAGGTGCGTTGATTTGGTGAAGTCGCAGGCACTGAGGAGCCCTACTTGTCAAGCCGGGACCCCAGCAAGCAGTATTCAGTAGAAAATGTCTGAATTAATTTGCAGTGGATAGGACCAACGAGTCAAGCAGCAGTGGATAAGATTAAGAGGCCCATGCATGTTGGGACCTTCTCTGCCTCTAATTGTTTACAGCAGTGAGTCATGTGCATTGCACTGCTGGCATTTGTAGACACCACGACGCCTGTGGAATCCGAGATAAGAACATCAACCCCTTCTAGAGATGGAGGAGAGGAAACTAGGACAAAAAAAAAAAAAAGAGCTGGAGATCAGAGATCCAACCTGTGGGAAATATTGGCTGGGAGCTTACGTACCCGTTGTTATAATTAGCCATGCAACCTAAAAAAGACAGCAGCTCGCTCGACAAAATTAAGATGCGTAAACGGAATGTCTATGTTCGAATCCGACATGGATTATTGGATACTATCATGCATGCGCTAACAAGCTGAGTATACGTAAAGATTTTGGGCATCAATTCGACGGCTTTGTTTCGTAAAATTTTTGTCGCTTGGAACTGGGAATTTGCCGAGCGATCGAGCACGCAGAAAGCTCAGCCACTTGGTAGCCTGTCGCTGTTCCGTTGAGTATCCCCGCGGGTCCAAGGAAAGAATATGGATATACTTTAGAACTCGTGGCATGCATGCCAATCCTTCCCAATTTGTTTCTAGGAGCCAGGCTTACCATAATAAATTAGTAGTTAAATATTGTAGCCAAATATTGGAAGCAGTACTGGGCATCCTATGAAGGTATAGTACGTAAATTAAGCATTCTTGCTCTGAACATAAAAACCAAATGCTTTTCAGAGCATCTTCCTCGTATGTTACGATCAATCCCAACCACATGGAGGTACGTAAAGCATTCTGATTTTTGGTTATAGTGATAGAATGATTTTTATCTTATTATATTTAAATAAATTCATACTAAGATGATATAATTATCCATCTGTACACACCAAAAAAAAAAAAAAAAGGAACTTCCCCTAACCACATGAAGAAAGTCTTAAAGTTTCCTTCCATGAAAAATCAAGGATCCATTAAAGTGGTTCTAGCTAACTTCTAAGCACCACATATATGGCACCTTCCAAACAAAAGGCAAGCGACGTACGCATTTTGGCTTTAAAAAAAAAAAAAAAAAAAGAAGAAAGGAAAGGAAAGAAAGAGCTGCACTCTTTTCCAAGCTCCTGCTCCTCTTTAGCTAAAGCTAATGTCACCATCCATGGTGGGCGCTGGCATCCTTTTAAGCAGCAGGGCTCCAGCCGGCGATTCTCTCTCTCATCCACCAATTATGAGATCATGCCTCTTATGTTGGAAATCCACATCCACCCCTCCTTCTCTGATCCCCAGAGAGATGGAATGAATGACACGTGCATGGTGACTGGTGCTCTTGCCAACATCCCCTCCCTTTTTAAGAGCTTATCTTTCTCGTGAGCAGAAGAGAGAGATGGTCTCTTGCGTGGAGGGCCCCCTGCTTCCACGGTCGAGCTAGAAGAGCCTTTCATGTGGCCTGCCTTGCCACGCCATTCACGGCTGTTTGTTTGTGTTTTTTTTTTCATCCCTTTTCTGCCTGCTGCTTGGTTGGTGAGGAATGGTAGCTGACATCGATGTGAAAGGAGCTCACGCTTTCCTTCCTACCACCTTTGCCCGTGTTTTCCTTAAGTAGCAAGGCATTGAAGCAAAGAGGACAACCGATGGGGGGACTTCAACAACACCCAGCATATTCCATGGTAGCATCAAAAAAAAGGTTTCAGTGGGACTGCACCTGCACCGCCTTGTTTTAAATATTTTATTTTTAAGCTATCATAAAAATAACATTAGTTTTAGATAGTATTTAATTTTTAAAAAGCTATCCAGGTGGATACGTGCATAGAAAAGTATGCATTTATTTAAAAAATAATTAAAAAAATAATTATTTTTTTTAAATAATAACTTTGTCATCAAAGAATAGCTCTAATTATTCCTGAATTTTTTAAAAAATAAGTTTAAATTACCTCTCTGGTCAACTTTTTTCGAGTTATTCCTTAGTTATAACTTTTAAACTATTTCAAATATAACCTTAGAAGTATATAATATTTTTTTATATATAAATAAAAATATTTTTAAGATTAGTAGAATCTCTTACTTCAATAAAAATATTATTTAAGATGCCACTAACATTTAAAAATTCTCATGTAATATCTTTCTTGAATTAATATCATCTAAAATAACAACCTTATTGAAGCAAAAGATGCCATTAACTTTGAGAATACTTTTTTATTCAAGAAATTAATTTAAAATTTTATATTATTCAAAAGGTATATTTAATTTGAAAATATTTTTTGATATAATTTTTAATAAACTTATTATTATAAATTATTACAATGTTATTGGGTTCAAGTACAATTTTATAGCCTTTATATAACAAGAGTGATCCACCAATTATGTTGCTCCAAACATTTGACACATATAACACTTTGTGAAAAGTTAGGATTTTTATGGATGTTATTGTTGTATCTGCACATCCTTTTTCTGCCATTTGTGTTTGTTTTCAATATTGCATGTCCTCCACTTAATTTTAGAAAAGTAAAGAATTAGCGGCGACAAAAACAAATATAAACGTTAGCTCATTAATAAATCCAATTATTACAAGATGGTAGAGTTAGATATACTAAGGGTTTTTGACTAAAAGAAGGTTTAGCACAATCTTTGATTATGTTTACTTGAGATTTGACTGCTCTTTTCTTCAACGGTTTGTTGTTGTGGTAATAGTCCTTCTACATAGCTTGTCCTCTCACATGTAGGGTAGATAGTCTTCTTATTCTTCTTTGGATTTTAGTTTGGTCGAATTTGATTTAGCCAAAAATTGTGTCATGTCCCAAACTTGCTATTTGGCCTGGGTTGTATGACATGACTGCATACACTCAGGAGTGGTGGTTTAGGGCATGATAATTTGATAGACTTGGGTTTGGTTCAGTCAAATGGACTTAAAGTAGAGAATTAGATTTATGCTTGAGCTTAAGTTGGTGCTCTTTTTTATTCTTAATAGAGTTGATGACTTTTATTAGAATCAAGTTACCTTTCTTATGACTTAATTTTTATAAAATGATTGACCAGGATAGATGAAAGGAGTCAACTATATATGACTTAAATCTTATAGTTTTCTAAGAACTTACAACCAATCAACTTTTCTAAGAAGATCTTGAAACTTATAAATCTAAATACTTAGTGGTTTAGATTCCATCATGACATTCGAACTACTTTGAAAAATGCTAAAATGGCTAAGGCTAGCATCATCCATTCTATACTTTGCTTAGCATCTTAAAGTTCCTTAGCTCTCTTGGTAGGAAGTGAGCTTGCAAATGGGTTGAGTCAACCCATGACCCAACCTAGTCCTAACCCTATTAGACTAATTCAACTCAACTTAACTAAGCTTTTTTTTTCAACTATATGAGATCGGCTACATGAATCTATTTTCCTCCACTCTACTCTATATATTCAGGACCAAGTTGATACTCAAATTATAATAGTTATATTTTTTTAAAATTATTTCTGTTCATGTCAATTTAGATCTACTTCTACCTCTATCATTATCATGGATTATTAAAAGATCACTCTTTCTATTTGGAGTATCTAATGATCTTCGTTGTATATATCCAAACTATCTTAATCAATTTTCTCATATTTTATCTTCAATTGAAGTTACTCCTATTAGACCTAACTTGATCTATATTTAGAGACCCATGGGTTAAATTGAGTTTGAAAATTAGGCTCATCTAAATTTGAATCGGGTTTAATCTTATATTTTTTGACCCGATCCGATTCAATATGATTTATCCCATTTTATAAACCTTAATTATATAATTCTTATTCTCTTTTACTCCAATTTTCATAGTATAAGCATAAGGATAAATTTATTACATTATCTTTTAAATTAATTCATTGAATATATATTCTAATTTAAACTAATCCTTCTTCTCATCTTAATAACTAGATCTTCTCCTATATTTTTTTTATCTAATTATGTATAAATTTTATATTTTATTATTTATTTTAGTAGATTCCTATTTATATTATCATTAAATATATCCATAAATATTTTGAATATCATAATTTATACATACATGGATAATCATCTACCTGGATAGAATTAAGAATTTTTGAATAAAAAATTGTTTAAATTAATTCTTTTTAAGGTCATAATTTTTTTAATAAATCTACATTTGATTATCAATTAATAGATTTTAGCAATAAAAAAATAGTTAAGTACTTAATCAAATGTAATATTTTAGGTTGGACCTAAATAAACCCGAATGATCCGTTAGGTTCAAATTCCTTTTATAGGCTTAATCTGACCAAATCCAAAATCAAAACTCAAATATAAAGCTGAATTGGATTAATATTAAAAATGATTTACTCAACCCAATCGATTTGGAGCTCTAGTAGGAAGATGGATATCATAAAGGGAAACAGACAGGGTACTAAAGATCGTATGGCCATAATAAAAATCAATTTCTTAAGAAATCTTTGAAAGAAAGCTAGAACAAGAAATCTTAACTGGACTAGATAAGGAAGGTTAAGAGTCAAAATCAAATGAAGGTTATAACTCAAGAGTAGTTAACCAGCATCTTTACCATCTATTGAAAGGGACACTTGAATTTTTTAAATTTGATGGTACTATAATTATCAAGAAAGCCATTTTATGAGATTTTAGTTGCTTAGTGAGTTCCATGCAAACAAAATTTTCAGAGTTTAGCCTTATAATTTTACACTTTTAAGTTAATGAATTCCAAGATAAATTTATGATTTTGAAATTTGAAATTAAAATTTAAAATTAAACTCAAAATTTATATGTAATAGCTCTGCAAACTAAAGATAACAATAATGAGAATAATTACGTACATGCTTCGAATTAATAGTTAAGAAAATAATTGTGTCAAAGATTTGAGTTTAAACTTTAAATTTCAAAATTTCAAATTTAATTTTTAAAATTTTTTAAAATTCTAAATTTTAATTTTAATTTTTGAAATAAGTATTTAATATTTCTAAGGTACTTTCTTTTGCATAGTTATTAACGCAATAGGAAATATATATTTTGAATTTTAAATTTTAGGATAACCATAAGATTAGCTATGATTTATAGTATATAATATTGGGTAATTAAAAATTATAGTATAGAAAATGAATATAATTGGGATAAGAATGTTAAGATAGATGTATGGTAATATAAATAAAAAATAAAAAGAAATAAAGACATTGTAAAAAGTAGAAATAGTACTTAGATGGTTTATACATTTGTAACATATACCTAAAGATGCACCAATGTAAGAAATAATTTAATACATATCTAAAAAAAAAGTAAACCATAAGTTATATAGAAGTAATAAAAAGATTTAAAATATCTGCACAATGAAGAAAAATGACTCATCATAGCTGATCTTAAACAGTTTGGAATTAAAACTTTTTATTATTGCAAATTCTTAGGAGTAATATAATGATTAGAGCAATCAAAAAATACATTTTTGAGGTGAAAAATTATTTTAAATAATTTCTATATTAACTTTAGAGCAACAAAAAAAAAGAAATTTTAAATTGAAAAATGGATTTTATATCTTTTGCATGAAGTTCAAAGTATTAGAAAATCATTTTGCATAAAACAAAATTTTTAGTAATTTTAAAACTATTGATTTGAAAATAATTTTAAGCATTCGTTTTGGAGAAATAATTCTAATATATAACAGGTTGATACATAGAGATATCAAAGCAACAATAAAGTTAATTAAAGTCAAGATAATGTTTTTTTAATATGCAATGCTAGCAATTTCTAAGAGGGAAAATTTGTCCTAGGACCGTTAGATAATTTTTTAGAAATTACTAATAATTAATTTATTATAATTCAAATTAAATTTGAGATGAATGGATTTGTTGAATCAAGGTGCGTGAGACATGCTTTAAGGATAATTTTCATCTCTCATGCGGATTGCTATGAGTTTATCTAAAATATAATAATCCAGCTCTATTTATTCCTCTCATCATGAATATGATTGTGTGAAGTTAGATGACCTAATGACTCTTTTAGATATTAAAAAATAGAAAAATAAAGAAAAAAATAAAAAAAATACTAGAAAGGAATTTGTAGGTTCAGAACATAATGCACAAAGAAAGTAGTAGGGTGTTCTATCAAAAACTTAGACTTTGAACCTTTTTAATTTTTATAGGCTCGATCCAAGTAATATTTCTCAAAGACTTTACTGTGCAAAACTGGTCTATCTATGTGACGAGCGCTTGCGACCTCGATACACTTGCATGCCACGTCATGGAGCCAGACAAGCATGAGCGTGCACCTAAATGCTTTGAAAAATTTAAATTTTTTTTCTCTCTTTTTAAGACAACAGTTTCCAAACACTTCACATATGACAGGAGATCCTGGTAAGCTTCATGACATTCATCCACATTCTATGTTTTTATTTTTATTTTTATTTCCTGTTATGATGGGAGATGGCAAATTACTTGATATCCCTCATATTGGGGACGCTACTACGTACTACCGCAGGTCCTCGAGTTTTAATTACTTCTTAATAACGTTCTTTATCTTGTTGCAATAAAGAAAAATCTACAATTTGTTAGTACACAAAAAAAATACCTTATAATTTTAGTTCTACTCTAATAGATTTGTGATAAAGGACAAAAGAACAGGGTAGAGGATCTGGAGTAGTTTATTTTCGAAATCTATTTCACTCCACCACTCCAGATGTTTGGCGACAATGCTGGGGATATTCTCAATTTTATATGGTCCGTAATCTCTCTCATAAGAATTTAGTGAAGTTAATGGTACTTTCTCAAATAAACTCTCTTGGACAATTGTCAACTTGTCAAGCTAAGGTACCTTTTCCCTTGTCTAAGTGTAATATCACTCAACCATTTGAAAAGATTCATTGTGTTTTGTAGGGTCAACTCTTATTCGTTCTATTCAAGATTTCTCATATTATCCATGTCTTATTGGATGATTAATTATAATTATTTTTGTTGGTTTTATCCTTTGAAGCATAAATTTAACTTTTCTCTTATTACTTGAATTTTGAGAAATTTGTATGAACCTTCGGTTTATGCGACAACTAAAACTTTTTAATTTGATTGTTGTAGCAAATTCAATGAGTTTTTAGCTTGTTTTGAACAAACAAAAGTTTACGTGGTAGATCTGCGGATCGATTATGTCATTCGGAGATCTGATGGAGCTCTGCTATCTGCTGGTGAATTTAGCCTCCTAAATTCCTTAGTGTCGCTTGCGGAGCTTTACGTCGCTTGGGCTGATTTTTTGTGCTATTCGCAGCCTCGGCGTCGTCGTATTATCCTTGAGGGGGATGTCCTCACCGTGATTCGGTGGCTTTATCAGGATCATGGTAACCAACTGCCAACCAACCCTTTGATCTCTGATATTCGCTCTCTTCTTCAGGAGGTTCATAGCATCCAGATCCGTCATTCCTACAGTGAAGCCAACTCAGTGTTGATTGGGTTGCCGTTAGGATGACCAACCATTCTGGATTCTGGCGGTGGTAGCTCGGAGATAGTTGTCGCCTATCCTTTTCTAACTTTTGTACTTTGATAGTTTGGGCTTGAGTCATCCTAAACTGGTGTGATCTTTCTACTGCACAAAAAAAAAAAAAAAAACAAAAGTTTATAATTCAGGCTCACCCACATAGTCAACATTAAATAATCTATTTGAAGTTGATTTCTTCAAATTCAAGATGGATACTCCTTCAGCTTAAAAAGTTATTCTATAAAAATTACATTACAATAAAAGGTATTTAGGAATTAGATTCTGACTGCAGTATTACTTAGTCTCTCTTGAATTAAAAATTACATATGATCAAAATATTGCTCCAATAAAATAAAATATGTTATTTTATAATTTTTAAAAAGTAGCATTCATATCACATTAATTGCTGAACCTAACATCATCTAATAAATGATGTAATTATTCGGATATGGCTGCTTCTCCATTGTATCATCTTCAACATATGATATTATAAGATCATATAAGAATCTTTTCTCTTTTGAAAAAAAATAAATAATAATTTTCTAAAAGTCTTTTATCACTTAGAATTTCACTAGGTTCACATATTTCTCTTGTCATGATATATAACTCACTTTAATGGTTGCTTACGCCTTAAAGAACTTGAAAATAGGTGAAATGTTATCAAGAAATTTCTTTGCCTTGAAATCTTAAGAACAGGATTTACCATTAGGGATTAAGCCATGGGGGTGCCATCGTTTTAAAATAATAAGATAAAGGAATTTCAAGAGATCTCCATCAATCAAATCAAAACTAAAAACGTTGTCACTTCACAAATAAGCTAGGTGATGGCGCACTGGATTCTATGTTAGCATTGTTCTCAAAAGAAGGTAAAGTGGAAGTAACCCGGTACGACATGGGAGGCTTTAGTGGGAGGGATAAGAGAGAAGTTGGCAACCATAAGAAACCTTGCATGCACGCATTTAGCATGGCCCCTTCAAGGATTCACCATAGGCGCGTTATTGCCCTAACTTACACTCTATCATATAAAATGAGTAACATATCCTTAAAATTTTTAAAGAAAAAAAATAAATAAATAGCATGTTATATAATAATTATTTTATATAAATTTTAAAATAAAAAAATAATTAAATTTAAACTTGATTATATTTAAATGCAGCCAAATCTAATATTTTTTATATATATATATATATATATATATATATGTCTTATAAGAGGTAATGGATTTGGATACAAGATTGGTAGTTTTGCAATGAACAAGATTAGCTTTAGCTTGTTAATCATCAAAGTTAGTGTCTTTTGCTTGCATGTGCTCTACTTAGATTAACTAGTCTTCACTTTGGCAAAGAAATTTTTTTTTAAAAAAAATTAGAATGTGTGGCTTTCTACCATTCAAATAGACAAAGAAAGGCTTATGTTGGTATATTGTTAGAGGAAAATGAGACAAAAGCATCTAGGAGATTTGACTAAGCAAAATGGGCCACCTTATTCTCCACCATAGGAAAGCAGACAAAATGTCCTTAAAAAAAAAAAAAAGATTTCAAGCCCCCACGTTGTCTTGGGATTTATAGAATAAAACAAAATAGGTGCATACTTAGGAAAAGCTAAAGGAGAAAAAGGTTTATTTACTGAAGTAAATAGAGTGCGGCTTGCCAAAGACCACCTTGATTAATATAGCTACACCGATGGCAGCTTTGAGCTCTCTATCCTGCATCAATTGTATCAAAATTCTCTAGCAGTAGACTTAACCATATTCATGGAGGGGTAAATCAATATTTGAACCTTTAATGGATCAAAATTTAACGTATAAATCCATATAGATTAGCTTTATAACATTCGATCCACCATACCAACTTTTTCTTAATTTCTAATCTTTAGCATTGCGTACAGTAAAATGATAACGATGTGCATATATATATATATATATATATAAATTATTTTTTCATTACATAAGCTATCTTTTTATTGCACATAGTTTTCTTTGCAGTACATAATATCCTCATTTGTACATTATTATTTTTTACTATATATAATAAATATAAATGTGCATATAATTATTTGCAATAATTAAAAAGGATTGAAATTAGAAAAGAACTTGTATTATGAATTGGATGTTAAATAGGGACTAAACGTTAAAGCCTGATTCGACTGAATGGCTGGATATTAATTAAGCCAATAAATACCATAAAGCTTTAAGCTTTGTGACCAAAATAGAAGGCTGGCCAACTCTATGGAATTGATGGCACTGACATGGTAGATGGTTATAACCACTTGGTGGTCTTGAAAGGTAAAGCACGCTGGAAGGGAAAGAGTTGATGATCAGGACAACATTTCCAGTATAACTAACGAGAACTGCACGCCAGATCCGACATGGTTGCCGAGTAGGTGGAATTTAATTGCCTCATTACTACGATAGATGTGCCTGAACCACTTAGATGGCCCACTGTGGTTGGAATGGATGGAGGACTTTTCTTTCATCATCATCTTCTTCTTCTTCTCCTTCCTTCTTTCTTTAGAATTATAATGAGAGAGAGAGAGAGAGTGCTGACCAAATGGCGAGATTTAATTAACTTGGATGACCAGCATTTAATATCCATTGTCTTTGAACCAATTAATAGGCTTTCAAGACTGCTTCCGTTTTCTATAGTCAACTAAGCATTAGCAAGCTAATATTATCTACAATTGTTGTGCATGAGGAATGAACTCGATCTTCTGTGCAACGAAAAAGTTTGAGCTATAATTGAAACGAAATTGAAGGTTGGCCCATGGTCAAGTGGCTTTAAATGGCAGTAATAACAATAATAAAAGATGTTTGAAATGTCGGTGTGAAATGGCTACCAATATACCTCCTGAGAATATGGCCACCTCCCTCATGGTCTGTCCCTATTCAAACAAAGCAGTAATGGCCTTGCCATGCTTGCATAACATCTCCAAGGGACTTTTCCAAAAGGCAATATTATTTTAAGACCCAACACCAATGAAAGATGCTGCTGCGTTGGTCCGAATATAAAATGCCTATTAATTGACTTGAGTTCTGATTGCATGAGGCCAAGGTTGTCGATGTTTTTTTTTTTTTTAGTATAATCAGATCATAATATCAATTTAGAATGAGTTGAATCTGATATATTAAAGTATAAAATTTAGATTATAATAAAAGGACATGAATTTTTCAGCTTCCACCTTTAAAAATAAAAGTGATGTATGGAAACGGTCTTGTTTCTCTCAGGCTCCTCTTAGGGACCTTCTATCTATTTGTTGTCTCCTTCCTCAGCAATCCATGGATCTGGATTGGATTTGGCACTTTCATGTGCACCCCAGAGTGAGGCTGTTTATATGGAAGTTGGCTTGAGATATTCTTCCTACTTGTTCCTTCTCTCTCGGCATGGTTTGAGCATCCAGCCTACGTGTCCGTTATGTGGCTTTGAGATGGAGATGTCTGACCATGCTATTTTCCATTGTGCTAGAGCTATATAGATTTAGCAGATTTCTGGGGCTGGTCCTTGGGACTTTGGTACTGATGTCCACCATATTTCTTTTTCGAGATTGTTGAAGCAGGGCACTGGGAGGGGTAGCAATATGCGGGGTTTTTTGTGGGCTTACATTGCGTATCAGATCTGGTTATCCCGGAACCGAATCCTATTTTCTGACATGATGGTACCCTCTGGCAGAGTTGTCAGAACGGCTCTCTCCCTTTCAGTTGAGTATGCTCTTCATCATGATTCTCCTGATTCAGTGAACCCTGGCCTCTGGGTCTCCCCTGCTGCTTCGGCAGCGAATCGACGTACGTTTTTATATCCTGGGAGCCCCCCCTCATCTAGGATTTGTTAAAATCAATTTTGATGAGAGTGTCCACGGCAGATGTGCTGGTGCGGCTTTTGTCATTCGTGGCGCGGATGGCAGGATGCTGGCAGCGGGTGGGCTTGGCTTACTTGACTTATCTGTGGCTCTTGCCGAGCTGCATGCGGCTTGGATTGGTATTCTTATGCCATTCGGTCTTTGGGAGCTCGAAGTATTATCATCGAAGGTGACTCTATTACGGTTATTCGATGGATCAGGCAGGAGCCCAGCTCTCTTTTGCCTTTTATTTCCTTGATGTATGACATCTGCTCTACTATCTCGGAAGCTCGTCATGTCCATATTCGGCACATCTACCGCGAGGCCAATGCTGTTGTTGATTGAATTGCAGGCCGAGTGGCTTCCCATTCTGGTGTTTGAAGCTGGAAGCAGGGTGATCCTTGCCCTAGTATCCTTACTTAATTATTGTATGATGATATGTTAGGTGTAATTTTTTTAGGATGGTATAATTACTCGTTTGTATAAAAAAAAAAAAAAAAAAGTGATTGACTACTTTGGCAACTAACCAAGTCGCTGAGTTAATTTTTTTTTTTAATTTTTTTGTAGGTGTACCGAATCTGAATTCAGTGTTCTTTTTATTTTTGTGAAGCTAATTTAAGGCATGCGGTGATGGACTTTGACGTGAGAGAAGTGATGGGTCAACAACATATAGGAAACTGAAGTCATTGTCACTTTTAATTTCTTCCTTGATCTAAGTTCTCTTTTCAGTCTATCCATCAATTCAAGGCCAGGTTCCGTTCAATGCTTGGCTTCTTTTTTTGTGGTTGCTCAGTGACAATGATTGATTTTGTTTTAGAAGAGTTTAAGATATTTCTTGACGTTTATGTTATAAGAATTTACTGTGATTATTTCTTTTTTAGTTTAAACTACCACCATCAGCACTGCAATTATCGTTAGGTCGGAGAATGAGAGACTTCAACGAGTCATCATTATATTAATAAGACTTTATTGTTCACTCTGAGTTTGGATTGGTATCTGTGTAGATCTTCAAAAATCGTGACACAAGATAAGGATGAGCCTAGGTTGCACTGAATTGATTACAGGACAGAATAAAGAATTAATTCAATCAGAGTTGGTTCGATTTTAAACTCAGAATCATATCGAATAAATTGATGTCATTATAGGTTGGTTTAAAAGAATTTTTTCTTCTTTTTTATTTGACCCATGCATCTAATATTCAATGATCAGTTTTTCTTTTTAAGCTAATATGTGTTGACTAACCTAATACTTAATTTTTTTTTGTTTGTATATTTGTTAGATAACTCATAATGCGTATGTGATGTCCCATGTTCGTACTCTTAACTTATTGCTTACCTCTAACACAAATAATTGCTTGCTTGCTTGTTCAACTTGCAGATGATCTTGTGTTTTACCAATATTGTGTTCGATCACCAAAAGGCAAGGATCTTCTCCAAACATATTCAAGTCTACCATATAGGCTAAATTATAGTCTCGAAATCATTCAATGGATTGGTTAACTCTAATATTCATGGACTCGGATCTTTTTAATTAAGTTCTATCGATTCTATGGGCTTGTATGGATATGACCGGATTAGGTGATCTATGTTGGAATATTCATGTACTACTCAAATGAGCACAGGGTCTTGGTTTAGGAATCATATCTAATTTGTGGATAATCTATCCAGATTATTGATAATTTAAAAGGGATTGTGTTTGGTATATATTTTCAATGGCAATCTATCCACATTGCCCTTTCTTCCTTTGATCACATCCTACTTGCATCTTTCTTTACCAACTCACTGCAGGTTGTGGATATCTGTCGCACACCATGAAACTTCTTTCGATCGGTGACCTCCGACATCTTTACTGACCATTTCGAATATCATTTATAAATATATATTTTTAAAACATTATCATTTATAAATATTTTTTTTAAAATCAAATTTATAATAAAATATACATTTTTAATAAATTTAATTTAAGGGTATTTTGAGAATTTGATGTTATATGACGTAATCTGTTTGTCATATTAAATACAGTAATCAATATTACTATAGCATTATCTGTATATACCAAACATAATAATCAATATTACTGGTAATCTATCAAGTGATAATCTATTCTGTAGGCAATCCATATTATCATTCAAGATTATCTGGCCATGCATCAAACGTAACCTAAGAACGAATCAAAACTAGATCAAACTAGCAGGCCAAATCAGACATTCACAAATTAATGTATCAAATTTTGTTCAGAGGGTGTTGGTTTTGGGGTCAGAATTTTTATCCACATATTATATGGCACAATAAAAGCTGGAGCTTTGATCGAACACAAGGTGGTTTTTCACTTTGATATTAGTTTTTGTGCTCTTTTTCAAGAGAAAAGGAAGAAGACCCACCGCACTATCTTATGTCCAGATTCTCTCTCTTTTTTTTTTTTTTTTTTAATTTACAGATACATTATCGTAGAGCTGAACGTAGAACTCTAGTTCCTAAAGCAAAGGTGAGTGAACATTGAGGTAAGTTCAAATTCATAATTGATATTTTCTCTACAAAAGCACATGATAAAAAATTGGCTGTGCATGGCAAAATACATGCTAATTAGGTCAGAGTATACACAGATCGATCAAATATTATTGAGAGAATTGAATCATAGATGGGTGTGTGTGGAGAAATCCTAGCCCATGTCCATGCTAAGTTATGATCAAAATTGTAAATAATATTATTTGAGTTTGACCAAAATTGTAAATTATAGGTACTATCCCTATACAAGAAAGTGAACAATTCAATTCTCAAACTAGGGTGCAAAATAATTTGTTTATGAAATGTTGATTTTACAATATTTTAAGAACTAAGCTAAACTAGCTGATTGACTCGATTGAACTTTTGATCGGTCTAATGTCTGATCTAAATGATTTTTTAAACTCAGAGTAGGATAAAAATCGATTTAGATATGAAAAATCATCTTCGATCATGATGGAATCAAACTACTCCAGGTTTGAATGAATCAAATAATTCTCAACAAAATTAAAACTAACATTCATATATTTAGTATTTCATCCATATTTGACTATTTATCTTTGATTCCAATCCATATCCAACACAAATTCATATGAGACTCTCGATTTGAAAATTCTCTCTCCCCTTTTGATTTCAAGTTCTTACGATCCCTGGACCCTTCTAGGCTTTCATGGCCATGATGGATTGTCTCCCTCGAACCCTCTTTTGATTTGCCTCTAACTCTAACCTGGTCACATTTGGAATAGCTTTTTTCACTAGAACAAAATTTAGATTGTCAATGTCTCACCACCAATAACCCTTGGAACAACGCCTCCCATCTAACCTAGCCATCTTTGGATCGTTTCTGTCTCACTAATGACAGGGATAGTAAAATAAGACATAAATCTGACAAAAAAATAAGTGAAATTGGGTTAACCTTAAATGAATTTGTATCATAATTATATCAATACAAAATGCAAAATATTCATATCATGTCATGTATTGATCCACCAACCCTAAAATGATAAGATTAGGATCCATTTATTTATTTTTTCATATAAATAATACTTAATATGTAAATATGAAAAAAAAATTGTTAGTTTAGCCTTGTTAAGTGGGTCATCATAAGCGAGCCATATCTATTTATATTAAGTTAGTTATGTCTATTAAACTTAAATGAGTCATATTGTACCAATTTAACATAATCTGTTTATTAAAAAGTTAAGTATGTCGTGTTGTGCTACCCATTTAACAGTTGAATCGCATTCGCTTTAAAAGTTTGATATAATTAATTAATCATATCGTACCTATGTTGGCTTATATGATATTATATCTTAGCTTTAACATCACACAAATACAAACTACCACCCATAGCCAATAACAATGACCTCGCTCATCAGGACAACCCCTCTCCTCCCACCGTTGCATTATCCAACAAACCATTTAAATCATCTGATCTTACCAATTTCTTACCACACAATCATCTTATTCCTTGTTTTCTTCCATTAGATTCATTGCTTGCTAGCTCTCTTTTCCTTCATGTCATGGGACATCAATAGGGTTCCCCTGTTTGGAGTCATGGCAACAAGGTCCCTCTGTTTGGTTGACTGACTATGTGGTGATGCCATGATTAGATTGGTCATGGAGGGCATCCCTCCTCTTCAATCTTACCCTCTCGGCGTCCCACAAGCCTGGCCCAACGGCCAGCCTTGCTAACTCTGGGACCTCTCCCATCTCTCTCTCTCTCTCTAACTTACTTACTTTTTTTTTTTTTTTTTTTAAGTTTTCTCTCTTGCCTTTCTCTTTTCTCATACCCTCTCTCTTTTAAGTGTTAATTAGCTACGGGTCATCTTGATGCTATGAGCCTTAGCCTTGAGGTAGGATTTATCATTCTAAACTCTGGATATTAGACCTAGACCCTGTACTAATAGCTCTTGACTACATTGAACTCTATTCTTATATTTTTAATTTATAAATTTTAATATTTTAATTTAAAATTAATTTCATCTATATAGGCGAGCAACATTTGAAGCAAAAAGAAGGTTAGTCTAGAGTTTAGCTAACCGCAAATATGTTACTAATTTATTGATATTAATAAATGAATCTAATAGGCACACTTTTGCCATGATGAATGATCTGTGCCTAAGAAAATATATTAAAACATTGATACGATGGAGCCAATATCACTTGCTTACGCAAGGATAAGGTAGTACAGTACCTATGGTTCTTATGATTGGATGTCAGTATATGTGTGTGTGCTATGTTTGAAGAGTTGAAAATCTGATTGAAAGAGGAATTAATTTTTAGATATTTATGGGATAGTTACTATTTTTTAATCTGATCACTCGTAATTAGATATCAGACATATTATAAGCATAAAAGATCACCATTATCCAATCCCAATAATACCTAAAAAGGCTTTTTAATACAATATATAATATTATATATTTATTTATATGTTTATTATACTATTATTCATAATAATATATATTAGTCATATATATGAATTACAATATTATAATATATATTAATATATTATACTATTATAATATAAAGAAGAACAATAAATATAGAAACAAAATTATCTTAATACACCAGTGCAAATCATATCATTGTATTGACTTAACATTTTCAATTTCTTGAGGAAGGATTAAATTTATTTTCTTAAGAAGCGATCTTAATTCTATGATAAACACAAAGAATTGTTGAAATGAGGATAATCTTATATCATTATAGAACTCAACTCATCTAAGCCTTTTTCCAATTCCATGATATCGATTATATGAATCTACTTTTTTTTTTTTTTAATTTCAGAATCAAATCGACATTTAAATTACAAATAGATCTTATATCATTACAGTAAAATTCAAAAATAATTTTGAATCAATACCATTACTGTGTTGTGTTCAGAAATTATCAAGGGGTTCTTATTCAAATATGTTTCTTTCCTTTAGATTCATTTACCATGAAATTACATATTGACATAGCCTGATTGCCATGATTCAAACAAGATCATGGTGACACAAAAGAAATGCATACGAAGATAGTATTAAAATTTCTACAAAATTGAGATTGTGAAAACCATGACAGCTTTTGCCATTTCTGAAGTAGTTCCACGTCTTGGCAAGCTCAAGCAGCAGCAAACAAAATCCCCAGCGGTATGTTATCGCAAACAAAACTACCAAACAAAATATGACATCACCTTCGCTAACATAAAAAGCAATGAGAAAATTAATGGTTATCAGACTAAAAGCTGACATGCAATTATGACCTCGAGCATGTAACTCTCAACCACCAACTTTGCACCGTAAAATAAATTTAAATTTTGAGTTCGTAAACAAAGTACAAAATACACAGTTGCTCATACAAAAGGCCGTATCGTTTTTTTTTTTTTTCAGAAAATAGCGTTAACTTACATTCTTTTCAATGATATGCTGGCCTACAGGGAGCATACTTGATGAGTGGCAGCCGGTGGTTAATTTCACATCACTCCGTGCTGTTGGCCTCCGCTGTACTCCGTGGCGGGCATTTCAATCAGCGTTTGAATCCAAGAGAATGATCGGCGGGATGAAGCCCATGCTTATTCGAGATGCTGACACCTGGAACCACCAGGCAGAAAATAAGTGTACTCAAGAAGTACGTTAGAAGAATGAATAAATGGAATGGCACAAGAGGCATTGATCAGGGTGTTTGAACCTTTTCTTTTGATTGAAAATTGGATGGGCAAGCTAGGCAAGCCACCCAGAATATAACAAAGCCTTTTCTAAATTCTCAATGAGTAACTTGTTTGAATAAGATTGCTGAAAAGAATAATCTGTCTTTTTTCTGATACTAACCATTATTTATAAAGTCTAAACAGTCACAATCGAAAAGTTACAACTCTTCATTCGCAAAGTCTGATTAGATGCAATTGAAGGGCTGCAACTTTTCCTTTCGAATGTTGTAACAACTGACTATCAACAACTGCCATAAAAATTTAAATGTAATTGACAAATAACTGCACCGCATTACACTGTGTTTTGTGTTCTTTCTGTGTGGAAGTTGTTTCCACTGATAATATTACAAGCTACTCCCAACAAAGCATCTATATTCAGTTTAGTACTTATACCTGATAGATAGAGAAACAAATACACATGATTGAAACACTGAGAAGGGCTTTAGTTTTCATTGACCGAGTCAGGAGGAGTGATAGGAGTGGGGTCAGTCCAAGCAGCCAACGCAGGTTGGTCTCCAAAGCAATAAAAGTAACCTATCAATGCACCAGTGGCTTAGTCTGATCTATGAAGCTACAGACAACTTAGTCTGGTGGGATGGTTGGAAAACAACAACGATATTTATTAGCACACATAATAATGGACTACCTTCATTGCACATTCAGAACGTTCAACAGCATATGGTGACCATCATCGCGGTGTGTCAGTGTGGACAGAAGTCGAGCCCACCACCCATGTGATGGAACACAGATGGGACCTTGCTCAGACTCATGTTAAAGACCTCATCAGTCTTCTGTTGCATTTTGCGAAGCCACAACTCTTGTATCAGAGCATTTCACGCTGTTTTATCCTCTTGCTGTAATTTGCAAGGATTGAAAGGAGAACTGACTTGTCGTAAAACCCAGCCAAGCATGGCAAAAGGCTTTTGACAGCAAGTATGGCTTACAAGACATGGACTTGGCATGTGTAGATGAGAGAAAAAAAAAAGAGAAGGAAGTTGGCTAGGTCCAGAACTCAAACCTGAAACATTGGTCCCAGAATTCATACCTGAAACATTATGACATTTACTGTTCCTTTGCACCCACAAGCGATATTAGGTTGTGGGCTCTCTGCAAAGCAAGAATTCAATAACAAGAGGAAATCAGTTCAGCAGTTGCTAGCTTGTGTTAAATACTCACACAAACTGCATCAGTGTGATGGGATGCACCACTGACTGCCTCTGTAACAGCAACCACAAGAAAATTAGGATGAGAATGTGAAGTTGCTCTGCACATACCCTGGATTTCAGGATTTTTTGACTTTGGCTGAAGTACTGGTTTGGATGGTTAACCTCAGTATCACATGAGGCAGCACAGATAGCTTCAAGGACAATGCGCAAGCTAACTGGCAATTTTTCCCATTATCATTTGATGTACGAGAATGGTAATAAAAGGAAAGCAAATATAACAAATTATAGGAGCATTTCAAATGGTAATGCTGATATCGAGCTTTATCCATTACATCACCCAATGCATGCCAACTAACCCCCATTTGAGGCAACCCAACTCTAAAATCTTTCTTGACAAAAAGAAAACAAGAGAACACAATAAGAAGTAAAAAAAAGGGAGGAACAAAAGGAAAAAAAAGCATCTGCATTCACTGCCAATTATTACTTTTAATAAGGCTCATATTACCATACTCATTGGGCATTCAAACATCAATGGAGGAGTTTGGAGGAAAAACTCCAATGACTGAAAAAAAAGGGTGAGCTTTGAAGTGGATATTCTAGTGTTTTCAAGCAATTTGCATATTCACACTTCAACCCTGCGATAGCCTCTCATTATATACAGAATGCATTTTATGCATGTACATGTAGGTATGTGAGATGTGAGGGATTACATGTCAATCTACTTTCCCATTTTCTTCTCCCTTTTCTTATCACCTTTTTTTTTCTCCATCATAATGGCTTTCCTAATGTCTGCCTGGCAAGAAGGTTTGATTGATAATATATAAATATGCTTTTTAAAAAACCATTTACCCTTTCTATTATGCCATTGTGATTAACCACTTACAACTCATAAAGAAATAAGATTGTGAGAAAAATATATTTAGTCTTCCATTGGCAATGTACTGGGTAGATCTTGGGTACTTACGTAGGATCAAGGAACCCAAATTTTATCTTTTAGGTATCCTGAGAGACCAAACTAACATTGTGGTCAAGTCCTAGGTTATTACAAATGATATTCAACTTATAGCTCATGTAGAGCAAATGATACTGCAACCAGACTTGTAGTATTTATGATTGGATTTAACTATATATTTAGTTTGGTCTAATTGGACTTCTACCCTTAGTTCGACAAAGATGCCAGGGCTTAAAGGGAGGGATTATATGCAAGCCAATGCTGGTATATATTTAGACCAATATTGGCTACACAATGGTAGATTTTGGGTACTTATATAGGATCAAAGAGCCTAATCAATACTTTCATACTAGCCTTTTTGAGTAAGGTCCTGAGTTGTCACAATGAATCTTTACTGACTATAAAAATTAACTGCCGAATGTACAAAATGGGTTGCCAAGGGTCAGCATACCCTTGGGTTCAGCAAATCTAATGTAATGCTTTCTTATAATTTCTAGAGAACTGAACTCAAGGTTCAATTATTCTGATTACATTCCTACAAGTTTCAAACATGTAGATTGCACAAGCAAATGAACATTTTAAACCCATGTAAAATCAGCGCTTAGCTAATTCATGGAAATGGTAGATTTCTTTAAATCTTTGCATAAATACATAAAAGCAAGGAATATGTTTATGAAGTTAAATTTTAGGTATTTTTAAAGAAAGAAAAAAACTGAATGAAATTGGATATAGATAGTTAAGCTCATACTAGCACATAAATTTGAAATCATTTAAGTTGAAAAAAGAAAAATAGGGGTTTCATCAGATTGGCATAGATGTTGGCTTTAATTTGTTGGCATCGCGTCGCGCTGATTTCACCAATCCATTGCGTAGTTAATTTTTATAGAACAACCATTACAAGAAATCTCCTCTATCTACCTGAGTTTTTATCCTTACGAGTCTAATATGGCTATTCATTCATACATGGACCTTTCTTGTATCTCAAAGAGTCCCCACAAGTTTTAGACGTATATCATTAGAAATGTAATAATCAAAGTTTTTTTATTGCAAGATTTTGCATCATCATAAAGAATTAGCGACATGATACAATTATAACTGCAAAATGCAAGGAAAAGTAAATAAACAGAAATAAATAGCATATTTCGAAGACAGTGTAATGCAACAAACCTTCTGGGAGGGTTCCACTTTCCCAAATGCAAGAACATTATCTAATTTAATCCCACAACCTGCAAAGAATAACAACATTGTAACAGAACAGTTGTGATGAGAACAATAACTTCCTAAAATAGTCTATCTTTTTTCTTTTGGAGAACCAAAAATCATAGATCCTACAATATGCAACATATCATCAAGGCAAAAGTTCAAACTATTAAAATTTTCGAGCAAAATATAGGAAAACAAAAAACTACAGCATTTTCTCTTCATTAATGAAACACACCCTAATATACATGACTTTGGAAAGACATCAACAAAGTGCTTAAAGCTCAGTGTATTTTTGTTGCTCGGCTAGCAAAAAGTAAATAATACTAATAGGGAATAAAACACATGAATTTCATAAAAATAAAAAAGCACAGAAGGCATAAATCAGGGATTACAAATCACTCTTGAATTTGAACTAACGGATTGCAAAGTTTTGTGGATATGCAAACAAAAATAAGACGCCAGTCATGATTAATGGCAAGATAATCTTAGGGTGATTACATTGTTCATCTTCAGGAGATTATGCAGAAAACTGCTAGCAAAATGGTGTATTATTGGCATAGGAAGCCCAATAATCTTATTTTGTATTGCCTGATAGCAGGCTGTCATCACAGGGTATCACCATACAAGTTGAGTCAAGCTTTGCCAATTCTCGAGTTAGCTCTTATGTTTTTCGCTTGAACTCAGTTTCAGCTAAGCTTTTACTTATCCTCAATTGTTTCTGGATCAGATCAACTCATTAGAATATCAGACCCATTTAGTGGTGGAGAACTAAGGCCATGTTTCAGATGGGATGGATGTAAATACATGAAAGACATACTTTTCCACAACCCCACCTGAAAGTTTTGAAGCCAGAATGACCAAACTAACACGATCTGATCAGCATTATTGTCTACAATAATTGAATTAAGGGAATAACTTTTGATTGCTACAAGCTGACCTGGTAGGATGACCCAGTCCATAAGCATTTCTATTGACAATGAGAGAGTAAGGCTTCAGCGAAGGGATTGGTGAAAAGGGAGAATAGAAACCTACAGATTAAGTCAAGAGAAAGGAAATAGAAAAAGGTTGGTTTTTACTAGAAGCAAAGCCCTTCCAAGAAATTGCATGGTGAAAAGGTACATAGAGCTGACCTAGGAAAATGTGTAACATTTATTGGTCATGGCCATTAATGCTTATAAATTAAGATCTCCTTATAACATGTGATTAACCAATAGTATTTGATTATTCTAGGACATTGACATTGTTTTAAGTCTCGGTAATAGAACCCTTGTCTGTACCTTGAGGGTATGGATTGGGATGGTAGGGTATGCCCTTAATACCAACATATGGTATGCTGTTGGAGTCAGCAACACCCATACCTTGTGTTGGTATGGGGGCAAATTGAACCTTAGTACTATATTGGAATTGGATTGTGTTAGCATGGGATGCTCCTTACTGGCCAACATAGGCCAATATTTAAAACCTTAGACTAGATGAACACTAACTTATGTATGACCCATGCCGTTCACTATGAATAGTTAAACTGTCGGAAAAAATGCATTACAGCGACCAATGTAATAAGTTGGAGCCCGAAACAATGGTTTACCTGCATCAAAAGGAATGAAATATTTAGCCATTAAGAAGTTCTCCATAAAAATTTTACCATTTTAAAATGAGCATAAATTTATTTAATATTGTCCATTTTGAGATAAATTGCACAATGCCATCTCATATCCAGATGGGTGGCACATGAAGGTGCAATACCCAAAGATAACTGGACCAAGTGAGGAAAAGTAGAATATATACAGAAAAAAAAGACTAAAGATTGCCATTTTGGCCATGAAGTTGTCATTTTATGGTCATGGGTTTATCTCTTTACCGACTTATTACCAACCACAACAACAATCAAATTTCAACTTCCCTAAGGCATCCAAGAGGTTTGAGTGCAATTCCATGTGACTTTATTCAAATTCAAGCTAGTTTTGGACCTAGCATTTGGACCAAGACTCAACTCATTTACCTACAAGTTCTTCTAAGTTGAAATTATGACCACCTAGCTGCTCTAGATTTCATAACCACTGCAGTCAACATCATATGTTGGATTTAAGCGTATCCAACCTAATTGGTAACCTATTTGACTTGACCAAATTGCAAACATATAACGATCCTTTTATTCAAAAAAGGCCAAACATTAAAACACAACATTTCTGAAATATCACATTAGCAATTAGATTTAAACCAAAAAAAAAAAAAAAAAAAATCAGAACAGCCAAAGTTACCACTACATGCTATGAACCTATACCTCTCTGAAAGCATCTCCTGATAATGAAATTAGTAAACATAGTAGAGAAAAATAAGAATTCAAGCACAATTGTAGATTTTCAAGGATATTCCTAAGTAAGACATTGTGTCAGGGTTTGAATTGGTTATAATCCCATGTAATATGTCCCTCAGTCATTGCTACATCTTAAATGTATGATCAGGATGCAGGATCAAAGAATATGAGTATCTAGAACATGGGTACATCATGCACCAAGGGAAGAAACGAAGGAACAACAAAAAAAGAGTGAGCATATGAAAAGATTCTGAAGATAGAGCCATGGCATTAAAAAATCTATATCCACTTATGTAGTTCAATAATCTAAGAGGCCACATGCTACAATTTAATATAAGGATCTTGGAGAATAAACATGGAATAGTTCAAATGGTGAAATGATAAACAGAGATTTGAATCTCTTAACAAGAATGAAAACAAGAAGTCCTTAAATATGGCATTTAACTACTTCAAGTCCAACCCAAGCAATTCAATTACACAACTATTCCTTATATTGTTTTAAGCAAGGTTTTTAGTTCCTGCAGGATAAGAGGCATTTTAACCATCCCATTCCATTCCTATAGGAAAATAAGGTTGAGATAGGGGTGGTGCAAGGAAAAAAGAAGAAAAAGAAAAGAAAGGAAGGAAGGAAAGAAAAAAAAAAGGAAAGAAAGGGAGGAGGAAAAGAAAAAAAGCAAAGGAAAGAATGAAGAAGAGAAATAAAGAAGAAAAATGAAAGAAAAAAGAAAGGAAAAGAGGAAGAAAGGAAATAAAGAAATAACGAAAATTGAAGAAGAGATATACAGAGTACCAAAATACTCTATTAGGACGGCCATGAAAATAGGGTGGCTGTTACATAGAGAAACTAAGGCATCCCTGAAATCTGAGATTTAAAACCTTAGTTTTAAGAATAACTAACATCAAAAGTTTTCACTGCTAACTTATTCTTCTCACACTCCTAACTTATAAAAGGAAATTGACCATTAAATTGCATAGATTACAAAATAGCGACTCAATAGCATGCTGGAACCATTATATCTACAAGGAGGTTTTAGGTCATTTCAAAGTTGAAATCAAGGCTTCAAAACTCAGTATCTGGCTCTATCTCAATTTGCTCTTGGGTTGATATTGAGATAAGACGATATGGTGAAGACAAACTAAGTCAACAATAAGAATAAAAAGGAACCAAAAGCAACCCTAGTTCTTCCCAGCCCTCCTAGCATATCCTAAGTTTAGGATGCCATTCCAATAACTGAGATGGACCAAGAAGGTCATTTTCCAGTCCCACACCAGTCTTGGTGTCATTTCCTAGTAGAATGGTATGGCACCGTGGATACGATCAGGCTCCAAATGGACCCAAATTATTGGTTCAAATAATCTTTATGTTTGTGAATATCATGTTTCTGAGATGTATATAACATGGAAGCATATACACTCAAGAAATAGCACAATTGTATGCTAGAGCAAGCTTGACAACACCTACATGTGACTCATGAAAATGCTTCAGTGCAAAGCCAAACTTCTTTCGAATTTTCAAAATCGAGAAAAGCACTTGATATATATTATCTTGAAAACAAACGAAGAATTAATAAATCCCTTTCATATCGTTTATATAGATAAATGATTTAAGTACAAATCCTTTCTTATACCCACAAAGTTCCTATAAAAGTACTTCCAAGGGCAAAATTGTTATTCATATTAATGGCCTTATTAGATGCTGACTTCTATTTTCGAAAAAAAAAATGGATTATTAACTGGAGCAATTCAGGTTGGTCAAATCTTGAGATAAACTAATGAAGAATCCATGTGAGCTTCAAATTTATGATATTTGGCATTATCTATAGGTTTCTTATTCAGTCTAATATGTGCATTGAGTGTCTCACACAAATAACTCCTAAAGAAGTCCCGGAAGTAACAAATCATGTTCTGATTAAAAAAAATGAGCTTCTATGCAAAGGCATATCAAAAATAAATAGGCAAATGCTCATTCAAAACCAACTTCAATAGCTAAAGTTTTATCTAATAGGTTTTATCTGATATAGCTATTACAAACTCCAAAACCTTGATGATGATCAAGCTCTGGCTGCTACCTAGGTTCAAGTCATATGGTAGCAGCTTCCTTAGGTATGCTTTCTAGGAAGCTTGTCGGACAAGTGATAAATCTAGGATTTTCGCAAGCAGCATAGTTAGTTAGGAGCAAGGTTTCATATACCGTTGGAACGGGATGATAGGAATGGTACCATATCACTTCAACAAGTTTTTGTCATTAGTACACCATGCATTGGTATGCGATGATATCACACGCTGGTACCCGTAGGCTGGTACTGTACCATTTTGGCAAAAATCAATAAGAGGTCCAGTGCCTTTATTTGAAACCTTGGTTGGGAGCATGTCCATTGCATGAGCTTGGCCTTGCAAGGTTCAATATAGAACTCTGGTTGGGACTTAGAGGATGGTTAATATCAAATTGACAATTAGTTTAAAAAATTTAATTTCAATGGTTCTCACAATAGCCTATTAGGCCAGCCCCACACAAATGGGTAGGACTTGCCTGTTACGGCTAAGCATGATGGTATAGGTGATGTAAGCAACGGATCCCCTAGGTTGAAGGTTAGACACAAGAAGGCCTGGAAATCCAGGTGCACGAGGGGATTTGTCACATGGCAAAACCATGTTCAATCCACTTGGTGCCAAGAAATAAGGTGTCATATATCAGACCCTCAATCCGTAGGTGCCCACAAGTTCAAATTTAATAGCATCAGAATAGGAACATGTATTGGGTCAAGTTTCCTTCATACGCCTTCATTGACCTTGGTCCTAAAGATGGCTACACAAGAACAATGGAGTTGCAATTTTGTGACTAAACCAGGTCCATCGCATCCAGACTCAAGTTAAATTTCCTATAAATTTTAAACCACCTCAACCAGAGGTCTGACAAAGAAATTACAGCCAAAATATCAAGGTCGCACCAATGTTGTTGAAGCCACTAAATTTAATGACCAGAACCTAGCCCTCTGATTTAAATTGATGGCAGCTGTCAATCTTGTAAAAATCTATATTTTGAGTTGTTTTAGATATTAGAGCATCCAACCTCACATATACTGCCATTGAAATCATTGGAGGCGCTTTAGGTGTTGTTGGTTTCATCATAAGTCATATAATTGCATTTAGGCATCGGACTATAGCTAGAAAAGTCATCTTTTTAAAGTACTATAAAACTAAGCCGAATTATAGAAGCACCAGCAAGTCTAACATAAAGAGCCCTAGAACTAGGTTTGGTTGAACCATCTTGAATAGCTCAGTTCGTGGCATGCCAATGCGAACCAATTGATTACCAGGAAGGGATGGGCCTCCAATTTAGTAAAGGCCTCGACCTAACCTAAATTAACTTATTCTAAGCTGAAATACCTGGTCCAAAGCCTGTCACACCCTGATAATTGGAGTGAGGCAATCCACCTTTTTTGCTCTTTTTTTTTTTTTTTTGACTTCTTCCCTAGAAAGAGAGGGAGATGCCGAATTCAAGAAAGATTCCAAGTTATCAAGGCTTCTTCAAGTAGAAATCCATTTTTTCTTTCTATTCCTTTTTTCCCTTTTTTTTATACCTTAAATAGGCAAAAAAGAGGAAAATAACAAAAGGACAAGGCAAAATTTTCTATGTTGTCATTATTTCATGATATATCATAGGTCAAAGGAAGATATATGAATCGAAGAAGAAATTATAATTTTTTGTTGATATTATTTTTAGATTAAAAATATATTTTTAATTAAAAAATAATAAATAAAATAATGTGCAATTTTAAAAAATTGGTAGCATGTTTGAGAGTATGCATGCTACATGTTATATTTTATAATAATTTATTTAAATTCAGACATAATTTTGACTACCCAAACGTAAGGCTAGATTCAAATTTATTTAAGAAAATAGGTGATGATTAAATGGATATATATGAATTGATATATATATATATATATATATATATTTCCTAGTAAGGTTTTTCACTAAACTGAATTAAAATTAGTTTTCTAGATATTTTATAATGAAATATTAATTTTAAGTAGCTAACTCTAACTAATTTGGGATTAAGATTTAGATGTTATTGTTATCGCTGTTGTTATTTAGAATTTAATTACGCTATTTTAAATTTATTAAAATATAAAAATTAATATCATGTATGGATATTAGATAATTTAAAGTATTTTCTAAGATAATTCAACCATTTTTAAATATAGTGTAAATTATCTTGGGAAAAGGCTTAGATGAGTTGAGTTTTTATTGTAGTTTAATGTAAATTATCTAATTTTTAGATCGACAAAAATATTTAAAAATATGTAAATGAAAAAGTGTTAATTATAAATAATGTAGAAATAATTTAATTCAGCCATTTTTGCATTTCAACACAAATTATATAATTGCTAAAAAATAATTAAATAATTATTAAGCTAATTAAAAAGCATGATGCATGTTTGTCAGACTTGCAGATTGAATTCAAGAGGGAAGAAGAAGCATATATGCATACGTGATGGAGGCATGCCAAGGGTAACTACGATAAAAAAGCTATACCAAGTATCTAAGTAATATGTGTACAAGTCTAGAAATTTAATGGCTCATCAAACAAAGACTTGCAATAAAGAATGACAAAAGAAAAAGAAAATTAATGCTTTTCTACATAAAAACTAGGGTGATGTTTTTTGAACCTAAAAGAATGCAATCTAGCAACAGTTCACTAAAATTGTATAATGCATCGCATGAGACCACCATAGATTGCTCTGCTAATTCATTAAATTAATAACAAATTTTGACAAGGCAACAGTAGATGTTATTTAGTGGTGCAACCGGTACCAAAAAATAAGCAACTTCGTTAAAGCAATGTAAAAACAACTAGCAATAGGATTTTTGAAAATTATAATCATTTCTTATGCCACTTCTTAGAACAACAGCTGGACAATACAGAAACCCATGATAATTGGCAATTATCCATTTGTTGACACAACTGCCATGGAAAGGTTGCTGCAAAATTGGTTGACAAGTGACACCACCTAACAAAACATTGAAAGAAGTTTAGAACAGCAGTGCAGCTATTTCTGCAACCTAGGTTAAGGATGCACGTGATTCAAATTGACATATGCAAAACCTTTAAGCAGGAACATTCTGTGGCTGACAACAAGTTCTGGAACCCCTTCAGAAGGAACCTTCAAACATAAAGTTCAGATAAGGTACAACAAATTATCTCAGAGTGCAAGAAATAGTCAAAAATGAGATGATAACAGAATATTAATGGGATACATTCTTTGAGGAAGATGGTTTCAGCTGCAAAAAAACAAATCAACATGTCAAATCATTTGCATAACAGAA
This sequence comes from Calamus simplicifolius, assembly GCA_900491605.1. Classification (NCBI taxonomy): domain Eukaryota; kingdom Viridiplantae; phylum Streptophyta; class Magnoliopsida; order Arecales; family Arecaceae; genus Calamus; species Calamus simplicifolius. Next base: position 65,050 of record UESW01004708.1, on the reverse strand, counting down.
GAATTATTAAAAATTAAAATGGCTCAGCCATTGAACCATGCAATTGGGTGCCAAAAAAAGCATCAAGCTCAATTGATCTCTAGGATGTTCTCAGCAAGGTTTTAAATCTCACATAATAGAGATGTCCCTTTTTTTTTTTCCACGAAACGAAACACCCAGCATCTTATTCCATTTTGGTCCCTATCTCAGTCAAGCATTTCGTTACTTGCTTGATATATTTTTTTTGAAAATATTTGTGATACTTTAATGTTTTATTTTTTTTTCAACATATTTGAACTTCAAAAACTATATTTTTATGATAAATTGGATTTAGTTAAAAATGTATTATGGTTTTACAAGTTACGGAAGATCCTTGATTATCAAACAATAGAAAAGCCAAAATAAGATGATTTGATGTAAAAGTGACAATTTTTACAAAATAGAGTTTCATTGCTTATAAATGAAAATAGAATTACAATTAATTCCATGTGGAATTCTATGGGGTTCATATATATATCTGGGTCTTATTCATAATCCAGTCCTTGAATATATTGCCAGCCAGAATCTTGAGTCCATCCCTCTTGTTCGTACTATGTCTGATATTGTCCAGAATGATCCTGAAAGTACGTTAGATAAGAGATTGACCATCCTTTCTTCGGATAATAAGAGTAGTCATATGGAGGTGGATACTATGTAAGAGTGTAATCTTGATTATATGATGATTAGAAGTATATACCTGAGCTATATATAAAAAGAGGACCATAATATGCACTTTAACTATCTGATATGTGAATAGATTCTGCTCTAATTGATGATAATGACCTGACTTCCTCTGACTCTAACTTTCTCTTTTAAGTTTCTTGGTCTATCTAGGCCTCAAATTCTAGATATTCTGTGTTGATGTTCCGATTTTATCCTGAACTCCTTCTGAAAATTTACTAAAATACCAGTAGCCCATTTGCCACATCCTGCAACAATTCTGGCCCTCCTCCTATAAACTAGTAACTCGTCATTCTGATATTTAGATTTGGGTCTGGCTTTGTGGTCTCATCTTGTGTAGCAAGGGTGAACCCTGCCTTTCCAGTAAATGGACTAATTTCATCACCTCCACTTTGAGCACCATGATAAAATGCATCATCACTTGACTGTCATTGTCATCATTAGATAATTTAGGCAATCCAAAATTTGAGGACTCAGAGGCGAAAATGGAGATATTGGATTATGTCTTTAGTCAATGAAGATGGGAGGGAGTTAAGCACTCATGAGGAAATCTCTTCTAAACAATATAGGTTCTTTAAAGGCCTTTTTGGAACATCTACTTCTTTAGCCTTTATTGATTGGCATACACTCTATGACCCATCTACATATGGCTTAAGTATCTTGGTGGAACCCTTTTCTATGGAAGAAGCCAAATCAACAATATTCTCTCTTGGGGCCTTGAAGGTGTCAGGACCAAATAGTTTCTCATTTTGCTTCTACTATAGATACTGAGCCCTTGATATGCATAGATTGAATTTTTCCTATGCCATTTTGATCCCTAAGAAGGAAAGGGTCCTATCAGTGCGAGATCTTCGACCTATCAGCCTCCTCAATGGTTTCTATAAAAACATTTCTATGATATTGGACTCCAGATTAGTGAGATTCCTTCCTTTTCTTGCAGATGAAGTCCAATATGTCTCCATTAAAGGAAGGTTGATTATTGAAAATTTCCTTTCTGCCTAAGAAATAGCAGCCTATTGCAGGGGATTTGACAGGCCAGTGATTCTTTGTAAACTTTTGATGATGTTTATGTCTCCTATGAAAACCCATGGAAAGTTAGTGCTTGAGGAGACATCGCCAAAGCTTTCTTCTCTCCAGCACAGAATTGGAGCCATAAATTCAAGTTCATACATATAAAAATGGAGTTAACCAGGCAGGCGACTAGATGGTCCCTGGTCATTTCCAGAAAGTCTGTGAGAGAAAATGCAACTATGCATGTAGCTTGCACTTGATCCGTTTGAGGAAAGAGGGCAAGCGGGGGAGAGTAAACATGTTGCCATAGGACGCCGGAGAGCAAGTGTAGGAAACCCCAGTTTAAATAAGGCTAATATAGTAGCTACTTAGGGCGTTTAAACTGGTTCCAAGATTTTGAGGAAGCTTTTGATAAAGTACATTGAGGTTTTTGGCAAAAATGTTAGTGGCCATGGCTTTCCCTCACAATGAACAGCATGGATATTCTCCCTGCTCTCCTTAACTGCAAATGGTTGGTGGTTAATGGGTGCTCAGGCAATAGATCAAGTACAGACGGGTGCAACAAGGCGACTCGCTTTCACCCAGACTATTCATCTTGGTTGCAAATGTTTTCACTAGGTTGCTAAAACAGACTGGAGATCTATGGGCTTGTCAAAAGTATTGATGATTCCCCTTGCTTTTGTGATATTAGAAGCCTGTACTTTGCTCATAACTCTCTTTTCTCTTGTGCAACCGAGAGGAAAAATTTTACTACTGCTAAAGCGCTTCTCCTAGCTTTTTAAAAATGTATCAGACTTCAAATCCAACTTTCACAAGAGTTCACTGCTCTGTTTGAATGTCGATGAGGAGTCTACCCTGTCTTTTACTACACTACTCAACTGCAAAAGATGAAGCCTTCCATTTGCATACTTGGGACTTACGCTATGTAATAAAGGAATAACCAAACAGTGATGTCAACCACTCTTAGAAAAGATTAAAAGGAAGCTTGATTCATGAAAAGGCAGGCTGCTTTCTATTGGGAGGGAAATTATGCCTCTTCAATTCGGTCCTTATAGCACTTCCATCTTACTTCATGCCCTACTTAGACTGCTTAAATAGGTTCACTACAGGATTGATAAGTTAATAAGATATTTCTTTTTTTGGAAAAGAAAAGAGTCGATTAGTGGATTTTATTGTCTATCAAATTGAGAAACTGCCTATGCGACAGAAAAAAAAAGAAGGGATTGGCATCATTCATATCAAGAGTATGAATTCCACCTTGCTAGCTAAATGGACTTGAAAGTTCTTAATGAGGCATGAAGAGAAGAGCCCTTGGACTAGATTAATCTCCAAAGCTACTTTTTGAGATTTCGTTTTGTACTACAAGGGAGCTGTAGTTAGGGAAAGATTTTCTAATTTGAAAAGATACCCATAAGAACATGGATACCTTTAGAAATTGTTTTCCATTCAGACTTGGAGATGGAAAAACATTTGATTTTAAGATGATGGATACCGCCTATTCACCTAGCCCATTTATTCGAGGATTTGTAGGGAATTTCTATTTGCACCGCTTGGGCTGCTCAGTGCACCCCCCCCCCCCAAATTTTTTTTTAAAAAAAATCCTAAACTACCCCCGTCTTCTCCCCCCTCTCTTTCCCGGCACTGGCGCCTCCCCCCTCTCTTCCCCTCCCTGGCACCGCCCCTCCCATCCCTCCTCCAGCCCCCGTCTCCTCCCTTCCGTCCCTAGCACCGCCCCCACCCCCCCCCTCCCTTCCTCCCCACTCCTCGGCCTAGCACCGTCTCCTCCCCTCTTCGACACCCCCCCTCTCCTTCCCCTCTTTGGCACCGTCTCCCATCCCTCCTCCCGGCCCCTTCTCCTCCCCTCCCCTCCCCGGCACCGTCCCCCCACCCACCCCCCTCCCCTCCTCCCCACTCCCAGGCCCAGGGAGGGGAGGAGACGGTGCCGGGGCCGGGGAGTGGGGAGGAGGGGAGGGGGGTGGATGGGAGGACGGTGCCAGGAAGGGGAGGGGAGGAGACGGGGCCCAGAAGAAGGGTGGGGGGCGGTAGAGAGAGGATAGGAGAGGGGGGGCTGTCGGAGAGGGAAGGAGAGGAGACGGGGGCTGGGAGGGAGGGGTGGGGGGCAGTGCCAGGGAGGAGGGAGAGAGGAGGGGAGGGGGTGCCAGTGCCGGGGAAGGAAGGGAGGAGAGAAGGAAACAGAAGGTGCTAAGGGTAGTTTAGGATTTTTTTTTAAAAAAAATTTAGGAGGTGCATTAAGCAATCCGAATGGTGCAAATAGAAATTCCCAGATTTGTATGGTCATTCTTCTAAGAAGAATATTGCAGTGGCCTCAACATGGAGCTGTAGAGAATAATAGTGAAAAATCCATCTTTATGGCCCTCTCTCATTCATAGGTCACCTACAACTTAAAGTCTTCTATCGTCTATTCATTCTTCTCCATTAGTTGATGTGCTGATCTAAAAGCCTTGTACGAAAGGTGTTGAGAAAAAATCAGTTGATGCCTATACCAATTGCTGTGGATAATCTCCGGATCTAAACTAAAAATCAGCGCTCAAGAAGAGAAAGGACAGCCGCCTGATCCCACGCAAAAGAGAGAAAGACTCCTCAAGAGAGAGAATGCATAGGAGAGAGAAACTTGAAGCGAAAGTTAGAGAGAGAGGGACATCTAGGAAAGAGAAAGAGGCATCCCTAAGGATCACGCCTCTCTCTTTCTTAGAGAGAGAAACAACCACATGCTAGGAGAGAGAAGATGCCTTGTGGAGGAGGGATGATGCGCTAGAAAGAGAAAGCACGTGAGAGAGAGAGCCGCCCACTTCCTAGATAGAGAAATCACCGTGAGGGGAGAGAGCGCGAGGGAGAGAGAGACACACTCTAGGGTTTCTCACGCCTTTTAGAGAGAGAAAGGGGCAGCGGCTAAGGTGAGAAAAGAGAGAGAAACTCTTTTTCTTGGGAGAAAAGAATCGATTGCATTTCTTACATAAACTCTAGGGTTTAGGGTTTAAATACATGGCCAAGCTGGCTTGATCCTGACTCAAAAAAACTCCCACGACTAATCCGATAAGATTAAGTTCACCCCAAGCCCATGTACACCCATAACTTGCCTCAATTTCAAAACCCTTAGATTCACACCCAGTCCAATACAAATTAGCCTCCTTTAAGCTCATAGCCCAATATGGACTTTAAAATAATCTAGAACCCAAAACAACTTTAGAACCCTCCATGACACCTCATGAAGTGTGAAACTTGGCCTTCTCATATTCTCTTGGGCCTTGGAGCACCACACGAGGTCCAACAAAAGGTACGTATAATGTCAGCTCCTTTTACAGATTCATCAACTATCGTGGAGTGAAGGACCCTTTATATAATTCAATTTGGAAGGATTTGTCCTTAATAAGGTAAAGATTTTTCTCAGGTTAACATTGCTAAAAAGTTGCACACTGGGACTTACTAGCAAAGAAAGGGTGAGCGATAAGCTCTGGATGTGTGCTTTGTGGGATTAATTAAGAATTTATGAATTATTTGTTCGCTAAAGATCCCTTCTCAAGATCGATCTTGGAAGCCTTAGCTAGATGTCTTGAACTGAGGAGGTTGTCCAACAACATCCCCAAGTTTTGGTTCTGAGTGAAGGAAGAAAGTCCCAATAAATGGAAACAAAAGTTGAGATCAACTGCTTATCTCAGCTATGTGGCATTTGCAGAATGAAAGAAATGCAAGAATTTTTTGTAAAAAGAATTCTTCCCCAACTTCAATCTTGTACAAGATTATTGCTAGCTTATTCTTCTGAAGAAAGTTTTGCCCCCAAAAGTAGGTTGAATCCTATAGAATATGTTGTAATTTACTATCCTCTATCTTCCCCTCAATTTTCTTGTAAATACTTCTCAACTCAACTCAACTCAACTCACCTAAGCCTTTTCCCAACCATATGGGACCGGCTACATGAATATGCTTCCTCCACTCTGCTCTATTAGGACTAAGTCGCCATTCAAATTACAAATAGTTATATTTTTTTAATTATTTCTGTTTATGTTAGTTTAAGTCTACCTCTACCTCTATTCTTACTATGGATTGTTAAAAGATTACTCTTTCTAACTGGAGCATCTAAAGATCTACGTTGTATATGTCCAAACCATCACAATCGATTTTCTCTCATTTTATCTTGAATTGGGGCTATTCCTATCATTTCTCTTATATGTTTATTTCTAATTCTATCTTTTAAAGTTTTACCATATATCCAACATACGCATTTCTGTTACACTTAATTTATTCACATGTTATTTCAATATTCCTAACACTCTATTCCATATAGCATAGTTAGCCTAATAACGATTTTATAGAATTTTTCTTTTAATTTTAATGGGATGCACCTATCATATAATACTCCCGAAGCACTCCTTCACTTAATCCATCCTGCTTTAACTCTATGATTCACATCTTCACCTATTTCACCTTCTTGCAAGATAATTATCCCAAATACCTAAATTTTTCACTCCTTGATATCTTTGGCTTGCAATCTCCACTGTTTCTTATTTGTATTTCTACTCCCACTAAAATTATATTTCATATATTCAGTTTTAGTTCTACTAGTCTTAAAACCTTTATATTCTAAAGCCTCTCTCCAAATTTCTAACTTAGCATTTACTCCAGATTTAGTTTCATCAATTATATTATATCATCTGCTTGAATATGTTTGGTTAATTCATCCATAACTATACAAAAAGATACGACTTAAGGCAGATCCTTGATGCAAACCTATAGTAATTGAAAACTCATTAGTTTCTTCTATTGTTGTTTTAATAATAGTTATTGCTCTATCGTACATATCTTTTATCAATTCTATGTACCTTTTGGTAACTCTTTTTTTCTCTAAAACCCACCATATTATTTTTTAGGTACTCTATCATATGCTTTCTCTAAATCAATAAAGACCATATGAAGGTCTTTTTTTTTTCCTATATCTCTCATCAATTTTTTTAATAAATAAATAGCTTCCATGGTCGATTTTCGATATAAATCCAAATTGATTATTTGACATCAAAGTTTCAGCTCTTATTCGATTTTCTAATACTCTTTCCCATAACTTTATTATATGACTCATTAGCTTAATCCCTCTATAATTTGCATAGTTTTGAATATCTTCTTTATTTTTATATATGGGTATTAATATACTTTTTCTCCAATCATCCGTTATTCTTTTAGTTGCTGCAATCCTATTAAATAAATTGGTTAACCATATGACTCCAATTTCTCCTAAATCTTTCTAAACCTCAATAGGGATCGCATCTAATCATAATGTCTTTGCATTTTTCATTTTACTCAAAGCCTTTTTAACCTCAAGCATGCTAAATCTACAAAAAAATTCATGTTCATTTGTTACTCTAGGTTATCACATCTTCTACCCTTAAATTTATTAAATTATTTTTATTTAATAATTTTTCAAAACAACTTTTTCATCGTACAAAAAAATTCTTTCCCTCACTCTTCCCTTACAAAAAAGAAAAACAGTGTGGACTCTATGGAAAGATACCATATCTTCAAATCCTTCCTAAATTCATTAAAGAAGTATAAATTAGAGTCATTTGAAGACAATGTTCAAAACCCACACACACCCAGAAAACAACAAGAAACATCCCTTCTACAACACGCATGATGAAGCAGAACTTAGAGATTATATCCTTATTCATCATTTCCAAAGTATCTTGATGCTTCATATTTGCATTCCATAGTACAAGTGGGCACTGGGCCATGCCGGCCCATGGGCGACATGGCTTGTAATGGGCCTGGGCTGGCCCGTCGTGCCGGCATGGCATGGCCCACATGGGCCTGAGCCGTGCCGGAGCCCATCAGGGCCTGAATTTTTTTTAAAAAAATTTAAATAAATTAAAAAATTATTGGGAACAAAGAAATTTATCAATATGAAGCCACCTTAATGGTGGAGGGTTTGGCATAGACCCCTACCAGTTTATTAATTTAAAATCAAAATGGTATATAAAGGAAGGGAGGCTAGGCCTGACCTCCAGAATACAATAAGAAAGGAGAAAAAAATAGAGATGACTCATTTTAATAATTAAAATAATAAAAATATGTAATTATAAAAATAGAGATGACTCACTCATCAGTAGTATTTGTGTCATCATCTTCGCTAGTTAAGTCATGTCCATCTTTATCTTAAGCCTCGCCTCAGCATCCAACCAATCTTTGAAGCAGAGAAGCATCTCAACCGTCTCGCCAGTCATCTACTTTTTTTTTTCGTTCAGAACACGTCGACCTGCACTGAAAGCGAATTTCGATGCTATTGTGGACATTGGCACAGTTAAATAGCAGACATAATAGGATATTGATTTTTAACACTCTTCCACCAAGCTAATACATCTAGACTTTCTATTTGATCTTCATCATATGCAGAATGAAGATCGTTTCGTAAATAAAATTCTAATTATTACTTAAAGATGAAGAAGATGAAGAAGATGAAGCATGTGTATCTTCTAATGAATGAAAAAATAGATAACGAACGAGATATAGAAGAAGCAGAGCTTTGGGCAGGTATTCTAGATCCATAAATTTTGTCATTATATAAAGCATAAATATCATTAAAAAGTCATGTTACCTCATCTTTAGCAGGTTCATGATTTTGATTCATGTTTTCACAATATTGATCAATTAAAAAATTTATGCCATTTAATTTAACTCTAGGATAAAAAACAGCACTAAGTTATGCAAAGGACATATTCTATTCCAATATTCATTCCATTTAGTTTCCATATTATATATAATAGGCATTAAAACTTCATGATATCTATATTCTTTAAATTTCTCACTAATTACATATGTTTTTTTTAAAAATGAACAAGAAGTTGGATAATAAATGCATGAAAGAACATTTGTAGCATTATAAAAAGTAACCAAAAAATCTTCTAAAATTTTACCTTATGCCAATCAGTTTCAGTCAATGTAAATCCTAATCCATAATCATTAATATGAGCATTAATAAGTTCTTATTTGGATATGTATCATATCATGGTATAGTACTATTCCAACAAGTAATTACATCAAGTTTAAATTTTTTAAAACGTTTACCATGATCTACACATAATTGTTTAAATTCTTGAAGTCTTGACCTTGAAGCATGAATAAAAGAAATTGCATTTCTAATTTTTGAAATAACTCTTGAATTATGTCCATACTAGATTGAACATAAGATTTAATATATGACATGCACATCTAATATGAAATAATTATCCATTTAAAATGGATGCAAAGAGTCATTTAATAATGCAACAACGGAATTATTATTAGATATATTATCAAAAGTAAGACATTATTTTATTATTAATATTATATGAGCATGCAGTTTGATAAATAGCATTTGAAATTTATTGTCCCGAATACAAAAATCAAAAGCACGAAAAGAAGAAGTCGTTTATTTAGTTGCCAATCATTATCAACATAATGAGCAATAATAGCAATAAAACAATTACTACCTACAGATGCCGACCAAATATCAGAAGTTAAAGAAACTCTAGCATTTAAATTTGAGAGCGTTTCAATTAACTTTGTTTCATTGCTAAAAAGTTTGTCATAGCCACTCTTCTAAATATAAGCCTACTAGTTCTTCTATAAGCAGGTTATAGGCTTAATTGAACATATCGTTTAAAATTATAAGATTCAGATAAACTAAAAGGTAATTAATCCTGAACTATCCATCTTACAAGTAATTTCCTTTGATTCATGGTTATATGCAAAATTACCTACAAGTGATCCCTTTATATATTAAGGGTACATTGCTGACAGGAATTATGCATCCTATGAGTCTCTTGATGTCTTTTTAAATGCCCTGTTCCCTCAGTACTAGTACAACTGTAAAGTTTTATACATTTTCTACATTTTGCTTTATAGACTCCATCAACCATAATTCTATCGAAATCATTCCAAACATCACTAGTCCTTTTACGAGAAGAGGTTTGACATTCACTGACACTGGCTCTAGAGAGAACTTGGGGTTGGGGATTAGTTTCCTCACCCTCAGAAAAGGGTGCATGTTAAAATTACTTTCATCAAAAGATGCCATATCTAAAATTTTAATTAATGAATGCAAAAAAAAAAAACTAACCATAAGAAGGAATTGAGAAGATGATCAGAGGTGGAGGCGTGGAGCCGAGATTTGTGAGCTTCCTTTTCTGCTCTCGCCTCTCAGCAAGAAGTGACCGCCTTTCTCTTGTACTTCTCTACAAGAACCTCCTCTTGTGTAGCACTTGAACACTTGCTAGAGCACTTGCCACTTGCCGGAACACTTGCAAACTAAAAATTAAATTACTAGTATGTTAGAGCACTTGCTAGAAGAGAGAAATAGTAATAGAGAAGGAGAAAAGAGTTGGTTTAGTGTAGTGAGAATGAGGAAGGAATGGGCTATTTATAGAAGTCCCAATTTTTTTTTCTCGAAAATACCCTTCAATATAGCTGTTATATCACTGTTGGAGGACGGTAAAATGGTTAAAACCCCCTAAACGGCTATATAAAATGGCTATATAGCCGTTAAAAATGGTTATATAGCAGTTAGGACTTAGGAGCCATGCCAGGCCTGGCTCGGCTTAGGCCCGGCACGGCCCGTGGCCTAAAATGGGCCACAAAAATGGGTCATGGGCTATGCCGAATCTGAATTTTTTTTGTACCATGCCTGGCACGGCCCGCTGTCACGCTCCAGACCCAAAAATTTGAGATAGGGTGACAATCCGCCGCATGCCAGGCATGCAAGGTGTCCCGAATTAAGACACATCAATTAATAGAAGGCAATAATTATAAATTTCAATTCAAATCCATAACTTAATACAAACCATAACTATAAAGTTTGGGCTACAAGCCCTACACATAAGTACCACAGGGGTTACAACAACATATGAATCTAATTTATTGAATAGAAGCTCCATCTACCCCATATATCCTTCTTCACTCCAAAGGCTCTGAAAAACATTGTGAGATTTACATGAGCTCACACTCAATAAGTAAACCTATTATAGTAATATAATATTATCATTTCAAGATATTATCAAATCAATTTACATGTAAAAAGCTTCCATTATCAAATACATTTATCATATCAGTACATGCATATCATTAGCTCAAAATAATTTTGGAAGCTTAATTATACAATAAATACCAGAATATGCAATGTAAACAAACCCGCTGTTTATATAATCATTATTTTCTTATGTGTCTCACGCCCTACAACACCCAACTGGTGTAACACCCTTAAATATCTCCTAAGAGGAAGGGTCCTAGTACCAGCGTTATGCCATATCATAATCAAACAGAACACATCCTACAGATATATGTCCTCCACATATTTTTCCTTGGAGGTGGGTCCCGTATCATAATCAATCAGAACATACCCTACAGATGTGTGTCCTCCACATATCTTCCTCTATAGAGGTGGGTCATGTATCACTTTCACATCTTTTCACATCATATGAGAACCGCGGCGACACATATAAGTATAATTCAATATCATTATCATATTTGCATGTCACACATCATGCATCATCATAAGCATAAGCTTCTCACATCACATATACAGTGGTTTGTACATTATTAGCAATTGCATATAATTATCTCAATAGTACCAACATATTTTGCAAGGTCAAAGTAATTATATTTTTGCATATACACAGATAAGCCATTTCTTGCAGAATATTAATAGTCATAGCAAATACTCATTTGTAAATTCATGGTACTATTAAAAATAGTTAATATAAATAAAACTTCATTTTCTTATTTCATAAATATGCATGCAAACTATAAATCCACGATTTATAAATTAAATAATTTATGAAATTATAATAATTGACTTACTTACCTCAGTACGCAAATCTCAAATGGTAAACCAGCTATTTGGACATCTGGTACCAACAGCATCATTTTACACCATTAAGTCTCTAAAATCTGAATAATAAAATAACCCTTAAAACTCTACCCGGACTAATCCATGGGTACAACTTTGGGCTTGAATATATCCCAATATACACGCCCAAATGGGGAAATGAAAATACCCCAAGAAACTAGAATCAACCCAGAATCAGGCCATAATTTTATTTTCCCACTCTCGACCCAATACAGGGCCCAAAATGCTGCCCAAAAAGGGCTCACGAGCTGGCCCAATAGGGCCCAAAACAATGCAGCCCACTTGGCCCGAAGCTCCCATAGTCCTGATGCTCCCCTGTTTCACCCAAAACAGGGAAGAATCATGCCAGCAGCTAGGGCTGCCGCCGCTTCACTTCGGGATGGTCCAGCCGTGTCGACCGGCCCGGAGCCGATCACCCCTCCCCCTCCCTCTCCCCCTTCTCTCTCTTTTCCCTTTTGAATCGCCACGGCCTGTTATTGTGCCGGCGGCACGGCTGGCCACCATGGCCGGCCGGACCTCCATCGGACGCACGCCCGGCCGGTGGAGGTCGTCGACCACCGTCCAGGCCCGGCGAGGCGGCGAGCACGTCGCCGGGCCTGAACCGACAGTGGGAGCCGGTCGGCTCCCGCCCAGAAGGAGGGCCTTCGACCCCCTCCTCCTCCTCTCTCTCCTCCAGTACCCCACGGACGCCGCCCTCGGTGCCGGTGGGGCTGCCGGCCAAGGCTCAGGCTCGGCGAGGCGACGGCACGCCGCCAGGCCCGAACCAAGATCGGCACAAGAAAGGCTCATGTCACACTCATGATCAGATTTTCCCCCATTCTCTGTGAGGCGAAGCTTGGATTACCTGGAATAGATGTGCGCCAGGGTGAAGGAGGGAGTCACCCTCCATCTCCTTTAATCTCCCACACGACGCCTCATATCAGGGAAATCGGGGAACCAAATGTTACGCCGGGAGCGTAAGCGTCTGCAAGAAATTCCCACAGCCACGACCTTGGTTCACACGGACCGAGTATTACATTCTCCCCTCCTTATAAAAATTTTGGCCTCGAAATTGATACACTTCATTAAAATATAGAATTTAAATTTTCAATTTCATAATTAACTAGATTTTATTCAAAAGTCAACCGTTATCGATACATCATTGATTTATTAAGATACAAATAATTATGGATATTTCTTTTTCATTTCCTCCTCAAGTTCCCAAATAGTCTCCATCTTAGAATGATTACTTCACTGAACCTTGATATAAGGAATACTACGCCATCTCTGAACTTGATCCTTGCGGTCCCCGATGCACACAAGATGATCATCATAGATCAATTCTTTCTTAAGCTAAATTGGTTCAAGTTCTAACACATAGCGGGGGTCTGAAATATACCTCCTAAATCATAAAGATATGAAAGACATTGAATACCCCAAAGAGTAATGAAGATAGTGCTAAGCTATAAGCCACCTCCTTTATTTTGATCAAAATCTCAAATGGCCTAATGTATTAAGGACTCAATTCACTTCTAAACACAAATCTCTTCACATCATTGGTTATTAAAACTTCCAAATGATCTTCAACCTGAAATTTCAAATCTTTCCTTTTAACATCAACATAACTTTTCTATTAACTCTGAGCTACATGAAGCTGCTTTAATTAATGATACTTTTTCATAGTTGCTAAACCAGCTCAGTATCCAAAATTTTCTTTCTCTCACTTCATCTAAATAAAAGGGATCTACATCTTATATCATAGACAACTTAAATGAATCCATTTGAATATTGGCTTGGTAACCATTAAAATAAGCAATTTTACTAAGGATAAGAAGCTATACCAAGCAACTCCTAATTCCATCACATAGGCTCGCAATATATCGTCTAAAAATCTAATTGGTTCCTGCAATTTGTCCATCTATTTGAGGGTGAAAGGCTGGACTGAAATTCAGCTTAATTCACTAAGCCTTATGAAAACATCATCAAATTAGAAGAGTGAGACAAATGGGTTCAGACTCAATTTACTACTAAACCAGAAACAAATATTAACATCTTTATCTTACTAAAATTTCATCATCGAAATTAAATGTCCACTAATTTTGTACCATTATAGATACTCACTAGCAAACTTTTATTTCATTCCCAACTACCCAAATGACGTATCCAACTTCAACAATTAATTTGATCTTTCTATAAAATTGAATTCCTTAAGAAGTATTTCTTTCCTGTCATCCCTTTTTTTTTAAAAAAAAATATCTTAACTTCTCACAACACAATCATCATAAATATCATAAGGTCCATCACATGTATTATGTCATCCATTCTTAAGGTTAATAACATATCAGTTACTCTTAATTCCTCGATAAGACAGTTCTAAATTCTTTTGAATTAAATATAAGATAGTTTTCTTCCAATGCTCTCTCAACTCATAAATAGTTGAATGTGCCATTAATCATTACGACACTTATTTCAATCATCATAACATACTTGGTTTCACTCTTGAATACTTCAAGCTAACATCAATGAACATTATGCCAATCATTTAGGACATTTTTATAATTATCATAATTAACTAATTTATTTTCTTTTAATAATAGTGCCATCATTAATCACCAGTATAATTATTTTATCTCCTTCATATTTATTAGTAATTACCACCACAACTAATCAATTTCTCTTGAATAGGTCAGTATACCCTCAATATTGCAATTTAAATGATTCAAATCCTTGAATCAAATATTTTATTACCAATGGCTATCAAAATCATCTAAAAATCATATTGGTTTTTATAGATTATGCAATGACTCATGCCATATCATGGCCAACTAATTTAAACCTTTTGAATATCTCAAAGTGACCTCACCTAGCTCAGATGGATACATGACTTATAAGGTCAATAAAGATTGAAAATGCACTTACCATCCAAAAGACATAATTGAAAAATTATAGTAATCTCTCTATGATTTGAAAGTGATATTAGATGTATCCTTAATCATAATTCATAATTAGCAATAATCAAAATAAAATCATCTCCCTTTTTTTTAAAAAAATAATTATGCCACTTATGGCTGATTGATAATTATCCATTCTGAAGAAAGATATCTATATAGGAACTATGAAGAAAGGTACAATAAGTAGGCACAATAAATTAATGAATAGATATCTTGATTTAGAAATCTATTAATAGATGAAAATCCTTATGAAATTCTTTATCAGTGAAATTTATCTTATTCTTCTTACTGCTAAGATCTTTCACTTTCTACCATCAAAATATTTGATCATTTATAGCCAAAATCGGTTCTAAAGATTAATAGAGTCTACTCCTCTTAAAAACTTAAACAGTAATTGTCTCAGAATTTAAAATTTTATAATCTTCCTAAATGATCCATCATGATATAATATGCAGTCAACTATTTCATTAACATCAGTATCAACAATCTGCATATCTAGCAAAGTAACAATCAGTCTTGAACAAGCAATATCTACAATAAAAGTTCTCTTAATAAAATTCACTATATATACTTATCCATCCAGACTCAAATTCAATTTTTTTTAAGTACTCAATTGTAATTGATAAAAAACATGTAGTTAACTATTTCATTACCAAAATATCATCAATATTAACCATCTCTCTAATTGGCAGATTAGCTCATAATCTTAACTTACAATATCAACAATGTAAGTTCTATAAATAAAAATTTATTATATACTTCCACGTTCAAATTCAGATTTAATAACTCAAAATCCAAATATCTAACTCAATTGCAATATGGATATAATGATGTTATCTTAGTCATATTAGTCATCAATTGCAATTTTCAACTACTATATCATATTCCATATATTCATTTGTCTTTTATTGCATATCCAATTAAAGTTTCATCTATCCATATTATTTAAAGATCTGAAACTGCTACGAGCCATTTCCAACAAGTTTGACCGAACTAAAACCTCTAGAAGCCCCTTGGCCTCCCCACTGGTTAAGGTCACCAGCCTGGGAGCCCCATTATATTATTAGCTTCAGGTGCGATGATTCATTCTTAATTCCTATCAAATTCATATTTCAATTAATATCTTGATAAACTTTAAATTTTAGGCTTTCAAAGGATAATACCTGAAATTCCTTTAAAGTTATAATTGTCTCAATGTCATCCTAATATTTTGCCTAGAGTGTCATCATGTATGTGTCCCTAGGGTCAAAACCTAAGCTCTGATACCATAAAAGCTGTCATGCCCAGACTGAAAAATTTGAGCTATAGTGACAACCCGCCGTATGCCAGGCATGCAAGGCATCCCGAATTAAGACACATCAATTAATAGAAGGCAATAATTATAAATATTCAATTCAAATCCATAACTTAATACAAACCATAACTACAAAGTTTGGGCTACAAGCCCTATACATAAGTACCACAGGGGTTACAACAACATAATGAATCTAATTTATTGAATAGAATTTCCATCTACCCTATATATCCTTCTTCACTCCGGAGGCTCTGAAAAACATTGTGAGATTTACATGAGCTCACACTCAATAAGTAAGCCTATTATAATGTAATATAATTATATCATTTCAAGATATTATCAAATCACATTTACATGTAAAAAGCTTCCATTATCAAATACATTTATCATGTTATCAGTACATGCATATCATTAGCTCAAAATAATTTTGGAAGCTTAATTATACAATAAATACCAGAATATGCAATGTAACAAACCCACTGTTTATATAATCATTATTTTCTTATGTGTCCCACGGCCCTACAACACCCAACTGGTATAACACTCTTAAATGTCCCCTAAAAGAAAGGGTCCTAGTACCAGCGTTATGCCATATCATAATCAAACAGAACACATCCTACAAATGTGTGTCCACATATCTTCTTGTGGAGGTGGGTCCCATATTATATCATTCAGAACACACCCTACAGATGTGTGTCCTCCACATATCTTCTCCTGTGGAGGTGGGTCACGTATCACTTGGCATTTCACATCTTTTCACATCATATGAGAACCGCGGCGACACATATAAGTATAATTCAATATCATTATCATATTTGCATATCACACATCATGCATCATCATAAGCATAAGCTTTTCACATCACATATACAGTGGTTTGTACATTATTAGCAATTACATATAATTATCTCAATAGTACCAACATATTTTGCAAGGTCAAAGTAATTATATTTTTGCATATACACAGATAAGCCATTTCTTGCAGAATATTTAATAGTCATAGCAAATACTCATTTGTAAATTCATGATACTATTCAAAATAGTTAATATAAATAAAACTTTATTTTCTTATTTCATAAATATGTATGCAAACTATAAATCCATGATTTATAAATTAAATAATTTATAAAATTATAATAATTAACTTACTTACCTCAGTACGCAAATCTCAAATGGTAAACCAGCTATTTGGACATCTGATACCTACAGCATCATTTTACACCATTAAGTCTCTAAAATCTGAATAATAAAATAACCCTTAAACTCTACCCGGACTAATCCATGGGCCCAACTTTGGGCTTGAATATATCCCAATATACATGCCTAAATGGGGAAATGAAAATACCCAAGAAACTAGAATCAACTCAAATCGGGCCATAATTTTATTTTTTCACTCTCGGCCAATACAGGGCCCAAAACGCTGCCCAAAAAGGGCTCACGAGCTGGCCCAACAGGGCCCAAAACAATGCACCCACTCGGCCCGAAGCTCCCATCGTCCTGATGCTCCCTTGTTTCACCCAAAACAGGGGAAGAATCATGCCGGTGGCCAGGGCCGCCGCTGGCTTCACTTTGGGGTGGTTCAGCCGCCATCGACCGGCCCGAAGCCGGCCGCCACCGTGACCGGACTCCCCTTCCCTCTCTCCCCTTCTTTCTCTCTCTTCTCCCTTTTGAATCGCCGCAGCCTGTTATTGTGCCGGCGGTACGGCTGGCCACCATGGCCGACCAGACCTCCACCGAACGCACGCCGGCGCTGGTGGAGGTCGTCGACCACCGTCCAGGCCCGGCGAGGCGGCAAGCACGCCGCCAGCCCTGAACCGATAGTGGGAGCCGGTTCGGCTCTGCCCAAAAGGAGGGCCTCCGGCCCTCTCCTCCTCCTCTCTCTCCTTTGGTATCCTACCGAACGCCATCCTCGGTGCCGGTGGGGCTGCCGGCCAAGGCTCAGCCTGGCGAGGCGACGAACACGTCGCCGGGCCCGAACCAAGATTGGCACAGGAAAGGCTCATTGTCACACTCACGATCAAATTTTCCCCCATTCTCTCTGAGACGAAGCTTGGATTACCTGGAATAGGTGTGCGCTAGGGTGAAGGAGGGAGTCATCCTCCATCTCCTTTAATCTCCCACGCGATGCCTTGGATCAGGAAATCGGGGAACCAAACGTTACGCCGGGGGCGTAAGCATCTGCAAGAAATTCCCATAGCCACGATCTTGATTCACACGGACCGGGTATTACACCCGCCGTGCCAGGCAGCTATAAAAGCGGTCCGACGGGCCTGAGTCATGCCATGCCAGGCATGACCCAGTGCCCAACTCTACTCCACAGTTAAATGAACTAATTACTCATAAACATAAAATTCCAACCCTTAGATCTCACTAATATACGTAAATAGCATTAACTAATGGCTAAATTCAGCTCAAATAATATAAAATATAATTTTTTTCCATCTCATCGGGTTTATTCCCCCGGGATAAACCATACCGTCTGAGATCCCTGGTAGGACGAAGCCAAAAAAATGTAAAGCGAGCAATTTTATTAACAAACCCCAGTGAAAATTGAAGTATATACTGGGTAAAAACAAAAGAGTTCCCGGGAAACACCTCCAAGAAGACCCTAGAAGACCTGATTATAAAGGAAATGGGGATGGAGGTAGGAGGGTACCGCGAGGCGATTGATGGCGTAGATAGAGAGGGCGGGCGAAGTGGTTGATAGAGAGGCTCGGGGAGGTGTCGGCGGTAGGTTTCCTCTGAGATCGGACGATCTCCATCATTTTGGAGCTTGGAAAGATTGGAAGCGAGAAGACGGCCTAGAAATCGAGGGAGAGGATCAGAGGGGAAAACCTTGGAGGAAGCAGTGGCGGGAAATGCCTCCTCCGTTCGGATTCGATACGTAAAGCGGTTCCACGATGTTTCGACCGGGAGGGAAGGGCGGAAAGTTTTATGGTAAAAGATAGGAAAATGTTCATTGCCTCTTGGTAGGAATTCCGTACGTTACTTAACTTTTTCATGCTCATTATTATTTTTTTCATTAAGGAGGCTCCACTATTATTATTCAATGGCTTCAACAGAGTTACTATGCTAATATTCCAAGCAATTTTTTACTTTACAATATCTAGCTATCCTTGGGAAGAATAACACTGCCAAATTTATTATATTTATCAAAAATTAATACTGTGACAGATTGAATGACTATCACTTTATATTTTAAATTTAAAAGTAAAAGGACTCTTATCCTTAAGCAAATATTATTATTTGATGTATCATAATTAACTCTACTATAACAGTATGATTATTTATTTTATAAATTAAAAAAAAAGATAAAAAAATATTTACAGAGCTTATGCTCTTCCTCATGCCCCACTTTAAAAAATAAAATTTAGCTTGAAAGTTTAAAATTACTCCTATCATATTTATATTATAAAAATATAACCTACATAATATGATACAATATGAAATAATAAATTATATCTATATACAAAATTATATTATATTATAATATTATATATATATATATTATGATATTTTATTATAATATAACTCAATATGATCTAATGCATTAAAATATAATAAAATATAAAATATATGATGGTATAAATAATATAATATAATTATTATATTATATATTACATTAATTTTATATGCCACCCCTATTTTTCAATGTAAAGCTATCTTCAATCAAACAGGTTTTTTACTCAGTCTCCTATCCAACGTTACAAAATTTAGTTTGCTTATAAATGTTATCCGAGAAAATGGTCCTTAAAAAAATCTCCTCAGCAAAAAACCAAACGCGCGCTTAGGTTATTGTAAATCGGATAAAATATCCGTCCGGATTTGGAGTTAGACCGTTGGAGGCGACTACAATCATGATAACGGTAGCGAGGGAAAGGAGAGGCTCCGTTGTTGGCTGTCCCGATATCTCCAATTCATTTGCCGAAATCCCTAGTTTTTCTTCCCTCTTCCCCTCGTCTTTAGATTTTCCAGGGTTTCGATCGATCGGTCCCTTGAGATTTTGGTAGCACAGAACGGATCGGAATGGACGAGATGAGCTGACGGCGCAGGGAACCGTACCGTATGATCGCCAGATTCGAATGTAGGGTGTCGATGCGCAGAAGAGGTAGTTGATTCATCTCTTGAACATCTTTATCGTCGCTTCTAGTGATTTCGATCTCCATCTCTTCTGAAATCAGTTTTTTTTTTTTTTGAATGACTCAATTATGGGTGCCTGTTTTGCTTAGGTTAAGCAAGGCTCAGATGCTTGTCAGCCGGTTGGATGGCACGGCAATTGAAGCAAGTTCGGATTTTACCTTGACGATTGGTTTTCACTTTTCATGCTTCCTAGTGTATTGTGTATATACAAAGAATTTGTGGGAAAATTGATTTTTCTGCCCATTTATCATCAAGATATTCCATTTAGTTGGTTGATTATGTTCTTCCCACTTGACTTCAAATGATGTCCAAATTTAGGTTTTCACCCATTGTTTATGTTGTGTATGATGAGACTGAGACGTCTGGATTATTTCTTCTTTTTTTTTTTCTTACAGATAAATCGAAGTTTTCAAATGAAAGATGAATATGATTACATCAAATGTTGTTTGTGTAGGTTTCTACCATTGCTTCACTTGATTATAATGCCATTGTTAGGTCTTGATTTCTTACCAATTGGTAAGAGAAAATGTAGAGAGTACCTTGCTGTTTGCTCTTACACATACAATGGATCACCAGGTACATGTTTTCAGGTAAGTGGCAGATGCAGTAGCCATCGAAATTCAACTAATTTTAGATTTTGGATGTTGTATTAGGAATTCAATAAGAGAAGGCAATTTGAAAATATAAAACAAAATGGTAAAAGTGACAAAAGGGTTGAAATTTAGTAGAAATATCAGTTTAAGGACAGATAGCTTTCTTTAGTATTTTCCCCACATGAAAAGAGCAATATCTAATCTAGTGGTAAGTGCAGTTTGTATAAGAAGTTGCAGAATTTTATCTCTTGAAACTGTTATTTGAGTTCTTAATTTTGATTTATCTTCCCTTTCAATAGGCATATGATTTTATTATATTATAAATCTGTTCTCAAATTTCAACTAGAAAATGTGCTAGTAAAACAGATATGGGGCACATTGTTGTTGTTCCATTTGGACTGGCAGTGTGAAAGCTGCCAATATAGAAGAACAAGAAGAAAGTTCCTGTTGCTAAACTTTCTATTTGACTATCATCACTTAGTCTTATTTTCTTTCTATAAAACTGTAATAATATGCATATTGCTAGGATATTTTCGGTATAATTGGATGTTAAAGTTTTGTAAATAGTCCTTGATGGAGATTCAATTGGAACTCAACTCAACTCATCTAAGCCTTTTCCCAATTATATGGGGTCGGCTACATGAATCTGCTTCCTCCACTCTGCTCTATTCAGGACCAAGTTGACATTTAAATTAGAAATAGTTATATATTTTTTAATTATTTCTGTCGATATTAGTTTAGGTCTTCCTCTATCTCTATCCTTATCTTAAATTGTTAAAAGATCAATCTTTCTAACTAGAGCATCTAAAGGTTTACGTTGTATATGTTCAAACCACCATAATCGATTTTCTTTCATTTTATCTTCAATTGGAGCTACTCCTATCATTTCTCTTATATATTTATTTCTAATTTAGTTGAAAGCAGTCATCTAATTGCTAATACTATTTCTTTTGTTCTTTTGGTGGTTTTGCAAAAATATTGTTCTACCAGGAGTTTGAAGTTTGACATTGATGGACTATCATTTAGTTACAGAGGATGCTCTTCAAGCAAATTTCATGATTCCTCCTGATGACGCTAGCTTCAGTGGCAGATCCCTGTCTGAACTTTGTTGCAAGCCTTTAAAAGATTTAATTGAAAGGTCCATGTTTCAATAGAGAAAGGTGAGTCTTGTTGTAAATGGTTGCTCATTTCTTAGCAATTATTTGCTAATGGCAATTTTTGTCCCTCATAAATCATGAAAAATCACTTGCATTGCCAATTTAAACCGGCTTAATCAAGTGTATTGACCTGTTTTTAGGGCTGTTTGGAGCCCTGTAATTGAAGTTATAGGACAACTCAAGTAAGGCAGTTGTCTGTTTTATCCTGGTAAAGTTGCATTTTTAAATATGGCCAAGATGGAGGTTATTGTCCAAGTTAATTGTCTTCTTATCAACTTATGCTGCAAAAATAACTGATTAAATACATTTTCTTTATGGAAGTTTGTTTCATGAAAGCTTCATCTCAAGTCTTTGGAGTCAAATGAATTTCATTGATGGAATAATCTGCTATGCTTTTATATGTTTATTAACTTGCTCTGTTGTAGTTTGATATATACTATTTGTGTTAGGTATAAAACAATTTCAGGATGTTATATCTGAGAAGTTAATTGTTGTAGGCTTTACTAATGGAGTCTACTTACCTTTGTTGGATACCTAGTCGTAATGGATCATGGCAAAGATTGCCCATTCCTTTCATTACTTGTCATATATGAGTTGACTTTTGATATGTGATTGGGCTTCTGTGTTATTTGTCAAATGTTTGATTAATAAAAATGCTATAAGAATAGTGGATTTCCTCTGACAGGCAATTTTTGTGCTAAAATCAATAAGCACAAAATATGAAGATGCAATTTTATTGGGATTACAGAGGGCAATGAGGCTTGACACACATTCTTGGTCTAGAGATACATATCTTGATCCTTAAAACAAAGTAATAAGGTAATACGTGGACACATCTCTATGTTATTAGAGCATTATTGGCAAAGCAGAGGAAGGACCTCTGAAATCTCGAACACATCATTTGATTATTGGAAACTGAATAGCTGTTTCTGGAAATATGAGGTTGTTGAAACTTAATTGTCGCATCTAACAAGTTTCCCTTGTCATTTCCTGGTTATCTGTCACAGTTTGATGGGGAGTTTTTTTGACAAGTTTGACACTGTAGCTGTTAGCTGTTGCTCTTGTAATGCTAAGGTATCAAATGTCTCTTCTTATGAAACCAATCAAATGAGAAACATACTTCTGTCAATTTTATTTATATTCAATTTCTCAAAGTTTTCTAAATCAATATTTATTAATAATTTAAAAATATAATGTAATTGAGCTTATTTGCTCAAAAGATATATGCTTATATTTTTTCATATTGCATTTGATCTCTGATTCATTTGACTGCAACTTCCCACAGAAAGCAAACAATGAAAAGCGTAGAAAGAGTCCAAAGTGTGTTGCATTTTGTACAATCAAGTGTAGGGATTCATGCGGTGAAACTTTCAATGATCTGCAGAACTACATCTGCACCCAGGTGTATCTTCCTGATTTTGTCTTTGATCATTTGAAGTTGCTTCAAGAATGCAATGTCATTCTGCTTCTGTCTTGCCATATAAAAAACAAAATCCTACTCCCCATTTACCTAAGCTCTTTGATCAAGGTATAGAATAGTGTATGATGACACTTAATAAGCAATGACACTGCATGACTGATTTCAGTCTGATCATTTTAGTCTGCATCTGGTAAAAGATTTATGGGCTTCTCAATAAATAAACCACAGTATACCTGCTTGCACTTTATATGCATTCTTTTAAACGCATCCTTTATCAGTTAATTTTGAAAATATTTCATTCCTCTGATTCTTTTCATAGCAGCACCCAAGTTAAGTTAGAAATTCACAGCCAACTTTTATGAACCACATTAATTTAATGTCCGATTTGATTAATCTTTTTGGTTAGGTGTGATGCTTGATGCAAAAATCCCTTTCCTTGAGATATGTTTTGAATTGCAGTAATTGTCCAAGAAACTCTGTCTCAGAGCCTATGTTGAAGTGACTGTGATATGTTCTAAACTTTTTGTTGATAGATAAAGGTACCAGAGGCATGGAGACATGTATCACACATATCTATATGTCTAAGTTGTATATTTGCTTACCTGTATGGAAACAGCTTTTCGTCAAAAAAAAAAAAAGAAAAAAAGGAAAGTAAAAGAGTCTTTTTGACAAACCAGTTAGAGAATATTAGTAAATATCAAGAATATATATATATATATATATATATATATATATATCCATTGACTGTAACTGTTAAGTTCTTGCTCACTATGATTCATTATCCTAAAGTGAGAGCATATCCTAAAGCAGGAGCATAACCAAATTGTTGTCACCATTTGATTTTGTTATCACATCCTAGAGTGGGAGCATAACCAAATTGTTCTCACCAATTGATTTTGTTATCACATGCACCAAATCATCAAGAAATGTTTTTGATTGTTTGGCTAGATGACTCTGTGGGTAATAAATTTGAGTGTGGAAACATGCATGCGTGGATGGAAATGATGCCTAGGTAAGATGAATATGGATACCTGAATCTTGTCAAATGCATTGTTTACTTCGACAAGGAAGCCAATGGCCACCAAATCATAAGTTCCTACATGATAGCGTGTCTACTTTTTGCCTCAAATATCTGCTTTCTCATACCCCACCTATAGAATTGGGATCCTATGATTAGATTTTGATTAAATATAATCCTTTCTTCCATCTGTGATTGTAATATCCTGAAATCTGTTTGCTAGACCTTTCAGCTTTGGCATGATATGTTTTTCCCCCACTTTTGTTATACTTGCTAAATATTATGTTTATCAACTTTTACTTTTCTTGGCAATTTTCTCTTACTGATGGGATCTGTTCGCATTAATTTTTTATTGAACACATTACTCAAGCTGTTGAATGTGAACATTTATAGTTCCTTGCAGTCCTTTCACAATCATTTTATTGCTTGAGCCCGTATATTGGATCATTCCTTGTTAAGACTGCTTTGTGGACTAGGTATTTTTGAAAGAATATTCAGATTTCAAAATGTCTGTCATTGCTACATGTGGATGCATTCTTAAAACAAATCAATAACAAAGATTAGTATGTACCATGAACTGTTTCAAACAGAGGACTTTGTAATGTGCTACTCAAATAAGCTTTCCATAAATGAATTCTATTGCGTGAACCATTTCTGTATTGCATATGTACGTTGTTGTGAACATCTCTCATTCACTAATGGCATTTGTTCTGGATGTTTCTGTCACAAGAACTCCTCTCGATGTGAAAAGGAGCCAATAGATTGTTTTGATCACATTTTGGTTGTGCATGTGTCATGCTTATGATGGTGCATGTATCATATATTGTTTAACCATTTTTCTCATCTTATGCTTTGCTTTGTGAACCTGATAAACTTATCTTGTAGGCTTTCTTCTAAAAAAGAAATTTGCATAAAGTAACTAACCTCCATTGTTATTATTTTGGCAGAAAAAATCTGATGGCACTACTGAATGCCAATTAAACTATCCAAGTCTTGAGGTATATCTTTTAAGCAATCATATTTGAATTTGTCACCTGCTGTTTGAAATGTTCTATGCCCACACCACCCCCTTTTAGATTTCAGGTAGATAAATTGATGCTTATACTTCTGTATTAGTTGTTCAATAACTTTACTGTTCTTCCCCTTTTCACAACCAGTAAATGAAGCTTTCTAGAGTGATACTCTTTGATGCCTAATATTCATGTAGTGTGTACTAAGGTTATTTTTGGTTCTGTAGCTACAATTAAGCTCAACTTTGGGCACTGTTTGAACTCAACATGCGCATCTGAAATGGCTGACATCAAGCGAACATCTTTACTCAAAATTAAAATCGGATGAGGCATCTTTTTTTTTCTTTGACAAAAGGAAAACAGTAGGGAATTTCAGTTCCAATGAGAGCCAGCTTTTGCTAGGCCATTGAACTCTTTGAATGATTCTGATGATGCCCTACGACTGAGATCATTTCTTTTAATATGCTTTTTCTTTTTGCCCTTATTCTGGGTCCAGTTTGAACTGAGGGTGTTGAAAAGGCTCTGAGGACCGCTGCTATATGCGCTTAATTTCTGATTCTTGTGGAGGCAAATCTTGTGATGTTTTTAGTGATTTTGTTATTTGATTGCACTGTTTGAATACTTGCAGCTTTTCGACATTGCATGATTTACTGTCCTTTCATTTAGATTTTAGAATACTGAAAGGTGTTTTAATTTCATAGATTTATGGATGTCATGAAGCTAAACCAAAGAAAATTGTTTTTGAAGTGAAATCTGTCATAAATGTTTTGACTGAAGCTTCACTGCTACTGAAAAAGCTGACTTTTTCAACCTGCTCATCTTCTTGATCAAAACATTTTGCAGTCAGGTCCTGGTCATAACCTTAGTTTTATAACTCACTGAGAAAATCCCAGTCAGTAATTAAATGTTTGTTCACTTAATGACCCATGAATTTTGCTCCCACTTTGATCTTTTCATCATACTTATATTTTCAAGTTAAGGCAATCTTGAATACATTTTAAAATATGCCATCATTATAAAGGAAAACTTGAAGAAGTTACAGTGAACTATTTCTCATGATTGCTTTTGTTGAATATGAGGTTGTCAACATATTTGAAATGATTTGTAGAATATGATCTCTGTTGACCTTTGAATTGTTAGCTCCCCAGCTTTTCTTTGATCATTAATTTATCAAGGATCTGCTTTGCTGAGCTTTGTAGAAGTGTGAGATAAGTCCTCCTTTTCATGGCTTTTGCTAATTTTCTTGAAATTTTTAGGGGACTAGTTAACTAATATCAAATTGTCATAAAGTGATGTCCTGTTTGACATATTCCAGACTAAAATCTCTTCATTAAAAATCTTCTTTTTTGTGGTACTTAGTTATGATTCAGATTTAGTTAATACTTCTCTTTGAGCTTAATAATTGGTCACAATATAATTTCCTTAATAGTTGTTATTTGCTTCACAGGAAGCAATTTCAATACCCTGGATGGATCTTCCAAGGAAAGTGAGCAAATTGTACTCTGCCATGAGAGGTCTGTAATGATGTTTTATTGGAGCATTGTAAATTCCTGGGACATTGCTAATTCTAATAATGTTTAAAAGAGAGCTAGAAACCTGGGGAATTATCTCTTTCCTTATATTCTATACTTTTCTAAGTTTTGGTTTGCATCTGTCCGATATCTTCTAGTAAACTAATAATGAAGTCTCACTCACTCTTAAGTAGCAAGTTGGAATACCAAATGTTCATTTCGTTGTAGAAGCTGCAGCTCTTAAGTTGTATTACTTAAGAAATAGTGGTGCCATATATGTTTGTTAGGGTACTCAGCAGCTAGCGTCATAGTGCACTATCTTCACACTGACGTTTTACAAGCTGCCACCAGCCAACATTAATGCTGCAACATGTGAAGTATAGGGCAAATTTTAGATAGTAGTTCTTCTGTTGGGATTTTCCTTTGATCGACATTATTTGGATATGCCAATTCACTTGCGGTGTCTATTAGAAAGATATGCTAGATGACTTGTAATTTGGAACCTATAAAAAATCAGATATTTGTCTTAAGCTCATCATTTGGTAGTTCATTTGGGTTCCAGTTTACTAGTCACCAAATCCAGCATTTTAAAATGGGCAATTGAGGTGCATTTTGTTCTTTCAATGGAAAAACAGCTGCAATGTCAGACTGAGATTTGAAGCCCACATGATAAGGTGGTTTGATGAGAAAATATTACTGTCTATATCGATATTTCCTATTTTTAATAGAAAATCTAATGAAGAGTAGGGTAGTCTGTCAAAGTTGGAACTTGCATAAAGTCTTCTTTTCATTTTGAGCAGACACGTCATATAATATATGTTTGTGTCTATGTGCAGGCATATGCCTTATGCTTCCTGTTGGTGTATAGACATTCCAATTCTTTTTTTCACCTTTTTGTTCACATCATAGGTTTAAATCTAGAATTCTCCAAACTCTTACGGCCATCTAATTTGCATTTGTTATGGTTAAGATTTGTAGTTTTGATGGTTGCATTAGATTGTTGTTTGAGAGAAGACCCAAGAGTCTGTGCTGAATGTTTATGCTTTAGCATGAATGGCACTCAATAGAGTGCCAAGGACGTTGTGATGTCTCATTCACCTGTCTTACGGTACAGGCACTGATGGTACAGGTACTTTGAGAGAACCTGAATGTCCAATTATCATGGGTCAAACCCATGGATAACCCAAGGTTTTCAGTTCATCTTTCACTATTTTTTATCCAACTGTTGCAACGCCTGTCCTCTCCCGTGCTTTCAAGCACCTTAGCTGTTCTTGTTGCAGAAGCCTCCTTCAGCCTTCATTTGCACATCTCTTCCTTTCCAATTGGTTATCGATCACTTTTGTCTACCAGCTGCATTCCTGGGTCTCCTTTAATTATGTACTATTTTATCTATATTTTCTTAGATTAGCATTTGTCTACCTTAACCTTATCCTTTTGTTTATGTTCATTTTATGTGCTTGCTTTCCTAGAAAACATGTGAAGGAGCAGTGGAAGAGTGCTGTTGAGAATACGAAAACAACCAATTAAATCAATACAGATAAAACAACAGTTAATTCGCTCAGGCAATGTAAAGGACTGGCTCAAAAACTTAGACACTAATGTCTCTGTTGGAGGATTTAACAAACTTGAAGATGATTCAAGTACAAGGGTTTAACAGTTTTTTCCATCTTAGTGAAAACTTTTGGCAAGCGCACCTTTTTTCTTTTGTTGGGTTGTGATGAGGGTTGACAAATAAAACAACCAAATAAAAGCTTTTATACAAGGAAAAGTGGAAGAGATCTAAATTGTTGAGGTGAAGCATCTTCCTAAACCGTGATCTAAATTCTAACTCTAATACTCCATATCGGTCCTCCATCCTCATTTCCTTTTGTCATTGTTTATTTTCGCAAGAAGGCATGCCATGGCAAATCGCACCTTTAATAGAGTTTGCAAACCTCTGGTGATTGTCCAAGTAAATGCCACTCTCACTTTGGCAGGGTTAGGGAGAGCCACCTTTGGTGACCCCTTTTATCCTTAGTCCCTAAATTCCTGCTTGTATGGATTAATTGACTGTATGAGATCATCCAGTGTTGCATATGATTATTCTTTTATGAGGACCAAAGTTACCTCTGCAAGTAACTTGTGTGTTAACAATCATATGAACGCCTGCTGTTAATAGTAGCAGTATGTAATCTGTTTCATGATTTCTGCTTTTGAGTCACAACAAGAGGCCAATGGATGCTAGTGTATGTTTTCATGCGGCGATGGAAAGGTTTGAATTGTCTGCAGGGCGTAATCCTGGAGAAATTTCTAGTTCTGATCTTCCCTGAATTCTGAAGCTCAGGAAGGAATTGTGCGATGCTCAGGTAACATGGTTGTATTTTTTGTTTTTTAAAGAAATATAGATAGTATGTCAAATAGTAGTACATAATTTTGACCTCAAATAGCTAATTATTGACCATCTCTGAGCCAATCTCATATCCCTTCTGGACTTCTAGAACGATTGCTAGCAGCTATAGCAAAAGAATATCCTTCTGTGTGCACCATTTTAGGCGGTTTTCTTGGCCAGGTTCACTTTACTTTGTTTGGTACAGTAATTTTTTTTTTTTTTTTTTGCAGTACTTCATATATCTAGCATGTCTCATCTGTGGTTGTCCCTAAAACTGAATATATGTTTTTATTCTTAGTTAACAATAGAAGTGCCAAAGTTCTATACTATTTATATTGCCATAATTTAGGATCTCATCCAAAAAGGCTAGCCAAAAAGTATTAGTTAAGTTCCTTGATCCTATAAAATGTTCATGATCTTCTTAGTATATAACCGATATAGGATTAAATACTCATCAACATGGTCTCTCACATATTCCTCTTGTTTAAGCTCTGGCATCCTCACGTAGACTAAGAGTCTATATCCAAATCCACTTTTAAATCCAATCATAAATATATAGCCCATATATGGTATTTTGTGGTCCACACAAGTCATAAGCTAGGTCTATTTTGATACCATTTATCATAACCAAGGATCTCACTCAAAAAGACTAGTCGAAAGGTATTATTTAGGCTTCTTGATCTTGTATAAGTATTTAAATTTTTTTAAATATATAACTGTTATACCTCAGGATCTTATTCAAAAAGGCTAGGCTAAAAATATTATTTTGGCTCCTTGATCCTGTATAAGGATAGCAACAAGGTGAGGTGGGGATGAGGATGTCCTTGCTAAAGAAAATAATCCCCATCATGATAAATGAAGGTTTTTTTTTTTCTTTTTTCTCCATCCTTGTCCAATGGAAAAAAATATCCTCTTTTAGCTCCATCCTCACCCCACCTGCCCCTTCCTTCTCATAACAATATATATAAATTTTTAGTAAAAATTATAGGGTAATTTTGTAGATATAATCATCTCTAATTGAGATAAAAATGATTTTTTATCCTAAACGGGGGATAAAGCGAGCCGGATATATACTTATCTCTAGTGGGGATAAAAACGATCTTCATACCCATCCTCACAAAAGGCAAGGAATCCCTGCCCTAAGTAGAGATGGATGGTCTCTGCATTATGGGTTAAAATTGCCATCCCTAATCCTATATAGGTATACAGGATCCCCCCACTGCATAACCAATCAGTTTCTTTTTGAAGATATCTGCCATTTCAACCGTCTTAGAAGTTGCAGGAAATGAGTATATTCACCTTAGTTTTATTTGAATAGATTACTATAAAGTTGTTCTCATTTATGAAAATTCATACCGACAAGCGTGTAGTCCCACATAGGACTAAAAATGGACTCAAATTGTCTTAAAGCCCATAGGATCAGCCTGACTACAGGCCAAACCCTGGGTCAGGTTCAAAATAATTTGGATCAGGTCGGGCTTAAAATTAGAGCCTAAAAAACTTTTGCACCTAGCTCGGGCCATTATTTGGTTTGACTCAGATCTAACCTAAAGTTGAAGTCTAAAGAAGGTCCAAAGCATTGGTCCTTAATTTGGCTCGAATTAGTAAAAATTCAATTCAAAATGGGTCTTTTAAATTTTATAATAAATTTTTTATTATTCATGAAAGAATAGCTTTCCATGTCATAGCAAATTTTTTAAAATAATTAAGTGTAATTATTTTAAATATTACTTGTCTTTGTAAAAATATTTTAAAGATTAAAAATTGACTTTACTAGCCTAATTTTGAGCTCAAATAGATTGTTGTGGAAAAGTTTTGTTGAGTTTTGAGCTGAGCTTGGGCTTAAAATAGGGCCAAGCTTGATTTTTGAAAAAAAAAATTGAGCTTGAACTTAGCTTGAAGCCTAAAAAAAAATTCTAAGCTGGACTCGAACTAGAGCATAACTTGGTGTTGCTTGGCTCATTCTACTAGTCTTACATTAGTTATATATTAAAAAGATTTCAGGTGTTTCTTGGTTAACTTTTTTGGATGAGATTCTAAGTAACAAATGGTATTAAAGCGAATTGAGCTCATGGTCCATGTTAAATGTGGACCGAGGAACATGATAGATGGGGCTTTATGTGTTTATGATTAGGTGAGAAGGTTAGGATTTAAATGGAGGGAATATATGAGAGAACCCATACTGGTGAATGCTTAGTTCGTTATATATTAATAAATTTTTGAATACTTATAAAGTATCAAAAAATTCAAATAATATTTTTTGTTAATATTTTTAGATAATATTTTGAATTGTTATAGTGTCATCGCATTACTGTGTTGCTAAGAATTAATCGTGTTGGTTTGAAGTAATTTTACATTTTATAAAATCATTTTTATAAACTTCTTTGCACATATATTTGGACAGACTAATTTATGGTTGAGTTTTCAAAAAATGAAGCAAATAAAAAGAGGAGAAAACCCGACTATTTCCTAGCAGACTGTTGGTCTTGATTTTTTCCTCCTGTTTCTCGCCATGAAATGCACGATCACTTTGTTTATCACTGCAATCAAGTCTTGATGAGCCTATCACCTATTGCACCATTACAAGTTTGTACTTACGGCATAATATGGGATTTTAGGGGTTTTGCTCAATGGCGCGTTTCCGAGCTAAACCCGAAGTGGACGGCATGGTTTGGAGAAAGTTTAGATCCAATAGGAAGCTTGGCGGTTCAAAACAAGCTCCATTACGTGGGTATGAGAAGGATTTGCATGCTTTTGGTCTAAAGTTTTTTTTTGCATCGTATGTAATGCAGGAGTATGCGCATCATACATGTAAAAAATAATTTTATTTTTTTATGCACTACATATGCGATTGATTAGTATGCACATACGAGAAGTAGGCCCAGTCTGACGTACAAAGCAGACTCAATTGCACCATGTGAACGTGTCTAATGGCGCTATAAACTATGTGCTCATATTCTTGATTTTACAGCATGAACTAAAAGATGAAGATGTTCCAAAGGAATCTCAAGGAAAATTAACACTACAAGAAAATTATGAAATAGCGACGCAACTTAGCGATGTAAATATTCGTCGTAAAATAACAATAAAATTGCGACGCACGAAATTTGCAACGAAATAGCGACGAATTCGTCACCATTTAGCGACGCATTAAATCAGTCGCTAAATAGCGATGCATCAAAATGAGTCGCTATTTAGCGATGCAAAGTTATGTGTCACTATTTAGCAACGCATAATGGTGCGTCGCTATTTAGCGATGCAGAATTGCATCACTATTTAGCGACACACTATAATGTGTCGCTATTTAGCAACACACTATAATGTGTCGCTAAATAGCAACGCATTTTGATGCATCGCTAAATAGGGTTTAGGGTTTTAGGGTTTAGGGTATTTAGGGTTCAGGTTTAAGGGTTCAGGGGTACAAGGTTTAAGGGTTCAGGGATTCAGGGTTCAGGGATTAAGGGTTTCAGCGATTGAGGGTTTTAGCTAGGGTTTAGGGTTTTAGGGCTTAATTTTAGGGTTTAGGGTTTAAGGGTTTAGGGTTTTAGGGTTTTAGGGGTTTTAGGGTTTAGGGTTTAGGTTTTAGGGTTTAATTAGGGGTTTAGGGTTTTAGGGGTTTAAGGATTAGGGTTTTAGGTTTTAGGGTTTTGGGTTTTAGGGTTTTAGGGTTTAGAGTTTTTTGGGTTTTTAGGAATTTTAGGGTTTAGGGTTTTATGTATTTAGGGTTTAGGGTTTTAGCGTTTTAGGGTTTTAGGGTTTAATTAGGGTTTTAGGGTTTAGGGTTTAGGATTTATAGGGTTTAGGGTTTTTAGGGTTTAGGGTTTAGACAGCATTCTTGGCACAAAGGCGTGGATCGGACTGAAGGCAGCGTCGATCCCAGGTAGGATCTTGTAGTCGGCCACCCGGGCATACCGTGGGGCCGCTTGTGCATACCGTACCATGGGGCAGACCGGTCCAATGTCCAACTATGAGCTTTTTAACTGCAACAACATAATATACGCTATTGGAGATGGAATTACCATGGCTGCTGGCACCAGACTTGCCCTGCAATGGATCCTCATTAAGAAATTTAGATTATACTAATTCCAATTACCAGACTCGAAGAGCCGGCCGATATTGTTATTTATTGTACCTTTCCATGTCAGGATTGGATAATTTGCGCACCTGCTGCCTTCTTTAGATGTGGTAGCCATTTCTCAGTCTCCCTCTCCGAAATTGAACCCTAATTCTCCATCATCTATCACCACCATGATAGGCCTCTACCCGTCTCCAGATTCAGGGGAAGACGAGAGCGGCACAAGGCCAAGCCCGACCTTCCGATCAGCCACCAAAAAGGTAACCCACGACAAGAGATCGAAGCGCCGCTGAGGGCGGAGGAGGGGAGCAAGTGGCAGGAGCACCGCCCACAGGTGGTTCCTGAAGGAAGCAGACATGGAACATCACGGCCACCCACGTCAACCTAGGGGCTCCAGCGAAACGAGCGGCATAGATTATAATATATCAATATATAAAATATCACTATATAATATTAATTATTATACACTATAATAATTAATATAAAAATTAATATTATATAAAATTAATATTTATGTGTCGTTATTTAGCGACACATATAGTATGCATCGCTATTTAGTGGCGCATATACTATGAGCCGCTAAATAGCGACGCATTTTCTATGCGTCGCTATATTTCCGCCATATCCGGCCTTACCCTGTCAAATTAGTGACGATGCAATGGATACGTCGCTAATTAGCGATGCAATTAGGCGTCACTAATCCTCTTTTATTAAAACCCCCCACCCAGCTCTAATCTCTCTCCCTTCCTCTTCCTCCCTCCCTCTTCCCCACCTTCGGCGGCCCTCCGGCCCCCCGATCTCCTCGATGGCCTCCTCCAAGTAAACCCCCCTCCCCTCCCCTCCCCCTCCCCCTCTCTTTGGTCAGTCGTGGGCAGGCCGCCACGACCACGGCCATGGCCTGGCGGCCGATCGCGGCCTGGCCACAGCCCGTGGCCAGGCCACTGGCATAAAAAAACCCAACCCCTCTGTTGACCCAACTATTGATTTTGATGATTAATAAAGGAATTGAGTATATTTATTTGATTACTAATGGATTTGATAAGTGTTTCAGGGCTTAAAAATATTTGATTGATTTAAAGGCATTAAGAAACGTGTTTTGAATCAATTGCAAAATATAAGTTTCAAAGTTTCAGAGCTTGGAGTCAACACCTAGGAATTCTAGAGCCGACCCCATGGCCAGTCAAATATTCTTCTGATTTTTGATACGGTTCGGAGCCGACACCTAGAGTTTCGGAGCCGACACCCAGAGTTTCGGAGTCGACACTTACAGTGTCTGGAGCCGACTCCGATGTGGGGACAGAACGCTTGATTTTTGACTACCTTGGAGCCGACACTTACAGTCTTTTGGAGCCGACACCTGACTATGGCGAGCCGACACCAAACTTTTTCGGAGCCGACTCCTCGACGAACTCAGAACTTTCTATTTTTGGATAAACGACTTGGAGCCGACACCTGAAAAGTTGGAGCCGACTCCAACCTATCTGGAACGAAATTTTAAAATGTCAGATCAGCTCTAACGGTAATATTTTCTTTTTACCTAACTTCTAACGGATATATTTTGTTTGGAAAAACTTTTCAGGTATATTCCAACGGCTAGTTTTCTCACCAAAAATAGATTAAAAGAAATCTATAAAATGGAAGAACGTCCGTTTGAAAATAACGAAGGAAAAACGGAAAAAAGAGAGTGCTTTCAAATCAAAAATCCATGAAGTCTTGAGCCTGAAATCAAAGAGAAAAGAGTTCAAACTCAAATCCTTCTACTTCAAAAAGCTCAAAGAGAAGTCCAAGGCATTCATATTGAAAAATCGGAGGATTCCCAAAATAAAAGAAAAAGCTCTGTTTTTGAGATTTTTCAACTCATCTGCAACATTTGCAACGAATCAAAGCTGAGGCCTGATTCAATATCTTCAAAGAGAAGAGGAAAAGAAGAAAAGAAGAAAAGCTCAAATCCAATCTACTTCAAACAGGCTTTTCTAACCTTATTCCTTTATTTTGAATATCTGCTCATTTGAGGAGCTTTGTATTATTGAAAAACACTATTCTTTCTTGTTTGTGCTAGTTCTATCAAGGGGATTGAACTAGTGGAGGTAGTGTACCTCGGATCAAGCTAGATTAGCTTAAGTTTAGGGTTTTGTGTTAGTGAGCCCGGAAAATCGGTTGGGTTCGTTGTGATCCCTGGGAAACAACAAGTTTGAGTTGTGAGCTTGCAAAACAACTCGGCTGTAATCTAGTCGATTATAGTGTGGACCCAAGTGGATCTTGGGAGTGGACATAGGTGTTGGATACACTGAACCACTATAAAACCTTTGTGTTTGCCGTGCTTTGATTATCTCTTTCTATATCTCTTTGGTTGTGTTTAATATTCGCATTGCATTTAATTTCATCTATCTCCAAGCACATAGTTTTTAAAAGGTTAAAATTTTTTAAAGAACCCAATTCATCCCCCCTCTTGGGTTGCCATCTGGGCCAACACCCTCCCTCCCCCTCCCCCTACCCCTCCCCCTCCCTCTCCCTCTGGCCGGCCGTGGGCAAGCCGCCGCGCCGCGGCCATGAGCAGGCCACTGGCATAAAAAAAAACCCAACCCCTCCCTCCCCCTCCATCTCCCTCTGGCTGGCTGCAGGTAAGCCGCCGCGGCCCCATGCCATGGCTAGGCCGCCTGGCCATGGCCAGGCCAGGGGCATAAAAAAAAAATCCAACCCCCCTCCCCCTCTCTCTGACTGACTGCAGCCTGGCCACGTGGCCAGGCCATGGCCAAAATTTTGTTTTCATATTTTTACAAAAAATAATAATTATAAAATAATATAATTCTATACTAAATTTATTATAATATAATTATATAATATAATTATTATATATAATATGATATTGTTAATATTATTATATAATATATTATTATGTAATAATTATATTATATATAATGCTATTATATAAATAATATCATATTATAATAATATTAAGATATATTAGTTTATAGTATTATATAATATAAGAAATTATGGTATTCTAATAAATAATGATTGTAATATAACATCATTATAATATTAGCTAATTAGTGGTTCTAATAGTAAATTAATTAAGCCATAATTAATCTTGGTAGAAGGGGTCAATTGGTAGTTTTGTAAAATATAGGCTAGAAAGGTAAAATGATATTTGTTATAAATATAAATTTTAGTAAATTAATTATTACTTATGTTTAATTATGCAATATTCCCAATATATCTTGTAAGCCTTCATATTTTATATATTTATTGTTGAATTTCTCAGCATGTTAAACTATGCATGATAGTTTATTGGTGAACTTCTTACATATATTGTTGCATCTTATTTTTGTTATGAAATGGTTTTGACTTTGACTTTGATTTAAGTTACAAGAATATGATATATTGAGATATGTTATTTTGGTTATGAGATTAGGTATGGCCTTAATAGATGTATGATGTGAACATATTGAGGTATTAAACAATTTTTAAAATTACACTTAAGGGTTACATGACGTATCATATATCTTACGGTTGATGTGTTATGAAAATATCAGGCCCAATCTGTCCAATTTTAAAACCATATATTATTAGATAATACTATGCATAAATATTGGATTAAGGTTATTATCTTGGACATAATAATCTTATGAAGTTAGTGACTATAGACCACAATCAAAATATGTATAATAATCAAGAAAACTTTTTCACAAGCATAAGTTGATTGTTTTTAGAATTGCATATTATTTCTCGCAGCACTATAACCTTTAGACCCATTTTTAGATTGTTTTTAATCTGCTATTAGTTATCGTTGGTTGAGATTGTGGTTTGTATTTTCTCATATGTTCTCCTAGTATGGCATATATGCCACACATTTAGAAGAACATATGAAAAAATGCTGCTGAAATTTTAATGTAAACGATAATAATTAATAGCAGAATAACATATAACAGAAAATAATTCACGAGAAGTTGTATGTAACTGGGTTAGAGGGTTAAAATTTTTATATGGTTATGCTTCAAATATCGGTAGGTGTATGGATATGCATAAGCTCAAATTGTTTGGCATGAAGAGTCATGACTGCCATGTTTTCATGCAGCGGTTATTGCCTATAGCTTTTCGTGAGTTACTTTTGCACCATGTGTGGAAGGCATTGATGAAGCTCAGCTTGTTCTTCAAGGAGTTATCTACCACAGTCATTACTTCTGCATCCATGGCAAGGCTTGAGAAGGAAATTTCAATTATTTTATGCAAGCTGGAGCGAATATTTTCTCCAAGTTTTTTTTGACTCAATGGAGCATTTACTAGTTTACTTGCCATACGAAGCGTGTATAGCTGGTCCCGTGCAGTATCGCTGGATGTATCCTTTCGAGAGGTAAATATATTAATAATTAGTAGTACATGTTGACATTTTAAATATTAATTCATTGCAAGAAAGTTGGTTTATTTTATTTCTTACCTTTACATATAGGTACCTTAAGAAGTTAAAAATAATGTGCTTAATAAGGCAAGGGTTGAAGGTTCTATATGCAATGCACACTTGGTTGAAGAAGTTTCGGCTTTTGCCCCTTATTACTTTGAGAGTCACGCCACACGAGGAGCCAAAATCTTGATAGTAACGATGACGTATGTATGGACAAAGGAGAACCTAATGACATCAGAATATCAGTTTTTAAAGGTATCGACCTTTTATTTGAAAGGCAGAAGTCAAGAGATTTGAGTGATGTGGAGTATAATACAACACATTATTACATCCTATTGAACGGTAGAGAAGTCGATCCATACTTGAGTAAGTATATACTTCAATGCTTAATTAGAACTTCTACTTTAAATTATAATATATCACACTATTTAATTGCTAATAAAAGTTTTAATTGTTATCATCCTTAAGGATGTATTGTGAATCCAGTCAAATTGCCATTGGGCATAAGCTAGAAACGGAGTTCGCTTATTGGTTTTATGAATATGTGAGTAGTATCACTCAATCAATTGTGGCTTTTATTTTTCGAATTGGTTGTGAATAGCTTATTAATGTATATGAATATGTGAGTAGTATCACTCAATCAATTGCAATAATAGCTTTTATTTTTCGAATTGATTGTGAATAGCTTATTAATGTATAGGTAAACGGTTCATGGTTTACAACCGATAATATTTTCATTAAATGTCTAGCATAATGGCCATTGAAGACCGTAACAATCTCTACTAGCTATTTTGTTAATGGTACAAATTTCAAATTGAACGACTAGCATCTTCAAGAGGCGGCATATGTGTTAAAGGAAAAAGTGTTGGAGCAAATATGCAGGATTATTACGGAAAGTTAGTAGAGGTGGTTGAAGTTGAATATCCCGGTTGGCCTATAAAACGAACCATATTATTTCATTGAGATTGGTTTGATTCGATAGTTCTTGTGGGTAAAAGGGTTCATAACGACTATAATCTAGTTGAAGTTAACCATCGCCGAAGATTGTATAAATATGAACCATTCATCCTTGCATCCCAAGCTTCGCAAGTGTTTTACTATGGATATCCAAGTTTGCGTAACGACAAGTGAGATTGGTGAGCTATTTCTAAAATCGTCCCACGTTCAGTAATCATATTAGACGAGAGTTCATCAAGTCAATCAACTGAGTGCCATGCATTTCAAGAGGATAAAATGGAAACGCATGCAATTGAGAACGATACAAGGGCTCCTAAAACATCAGTTAGAGATCCAAATGGTGATGTCCAAGAAATTGAGGATGCAAATGTTCGATTTTCTCCCGATGATAATGACACTGAATCACAATCCATTACAGCATCGATGTTGAACCAATATTTGATGAAACAAATGACACCGATTAAACATAGAGGTTTATTCAGTTTCAATTTATTTTTATAAGTGTTAAATTTTTATATATTTAATCATTATTTGTAATTATATTGCATGAATCTTTAGTATTTTTAATATGATGGGTCAAGATAGATCTACCGCCGACGGACAAAGCGAGCAGGAACGTAGCCCTACCGCGTCAGATCACATGAGCATTGGAGATGGAGAATTCAGATCTATAGCCTTTGAGTCTCATAGTCGATCGGCATAGACCTCTGAAAGTTCTTCCAACGTCGGCCGCATCGTACTTCGACTGGATGCTGATGGGCTGTAAGTATATACTAATTGTAAATATATGTTTATATTTTTAAGTCAATTACTTATAAACATGCATTTTTTTAATAGCTTTATTGAGCAGCATACTGTATCGAACGGGATCAGCTCCATATTCCAGAGGCATGCTGATCCCAGTGGCTACGATTGACACCATGTATCTACGACTATGAGGGAGTTTTATTTTTCAAAGTTTTAGGTAAACTTATTAAATACAATTTATCACTGATATAAAATTTCTTAATCTTAATATATTCTTAAACTAACTATTTATTTCAATGCAGAAAAAAGTTTACGTGGGACTCTGCCATCCATGATGCCGTTAGGGCAGCATGGAATGCTCTTGTGGCACGCCGATACTTCGACATGCTTCATCGTTAGAGAAGATTGGGTAAGCGTCCTATGCATGTGCTGAAGGGTATTTGGCATGATTGGCAGCAGATGTGGCAGTTTGAGGCCTGACAAAGGAGGTCCACATCAGCCACCATGAACCACCGATCCGAGAAGGGCGGTTATGGCACGGGTCTCTCCTACCATATTGCGGGGTCTATTTCGATTCAAGAGCACAAACGTCGTATGGTAAGAAAATATAAATAATTTAATTACTAATTTAGTTATTTGCAGATATTTACATTTATATCATTTCTTCTGCTTTTGTAGTCTGAACAGGAGGGCAGAGATCCTGATGAGTTTCGCCTATTTAGGACGACACACACCAAGAAGGATAGTTCCTGGGTCGATGCACGATCATAGAAGGTTGCGGTAAGAAATTAGCTTTATATTGTATCTGTTTAATTTTTAAAATTTTATTCAGGTTCATATATTGATTCATTTATCATTAATTCTATAATTTAAAGGCATGAGTCAAAAAGCTTCAGTTCCAGGCATCATAGGTCAACTCCACTAATGGGGGGCCGCCCGTCGAACTCTCACCACAGGAGAGTCAACATGTATTTTTGGAAGCTGTTGGTACCCAACCACGAGACTGTAGGATCTATGGTATGTGCACTAAAGCTTCTAGATATTTTTCCATCAGGGCTCCAGTTCGCACTATCCTAGCGATATTCCTATCGAGCATTTAGATGACATTCGAAGATCTATTACGGAAGAGGTTTGGCAGGAGTTCGACCAGCGCATGGGAGGCCTTCAGCAGGAGCTTGCAGACATGAGAGAGCATATGCGTCAGATGCAGGATTTGGTTCACCTCATGTCACATAGTTCATTCCAGCCCCCGCAGCTTTCCCATGATCGTGATAGTGCAGATTCTAGATGTATTTTTTTCTGTACTTTTTATATTTTTTATATAAAATTTTTAAATTATTAATATATTAAATTTTTATATATTTTTAGAAATTTTGTGATGAATGTTTCGATCAATATTTTTAGAAATTTAGTGATAATGTTTCGATCAATATTTAAATGCAATGAAATTGTATTAAAAGGTTTAATTTATAACATTTTAAATTTAATTAAAAAAATTAATTAGCGATACTATTGCGACAAAAGTTTTTCGTTGCAATTATTTTTTAAAAAATTTAATTATTAATTTTGCGATGCAATTGTGATGCAAATTCATCGTAATATTGCAACGCTTAGAATTGCGTCGCAATATTGCGACGTCAAATTGCATCACAATATTGCGATGCCAATTTAGACGATTTATGTCGCAATATTGCGGTACAATTAGTAGCAAAATTGTGATGCAAGCCGAAGTCGGTCAGCCAAACTAAAACATCATATACTTGATTATCTTTCTTTTGTTTCAGTTTTAATTCTTATCTCCTCATCTTCTTATTTTATACGATGAATCCACGACTCACGATTCGAACAGCAGCATACAGGACTCATTGCTAACTTACTGTAAAGAAGCTCGTCTCACCCCTCCATCAAAACCAGCCTCCTTCAGAGGTTGCGAAGCCCAAAAATGCCGGTTGGCGTGTGGAGGACATCGTGGCCTAGAGGCGAGTAGCCATGAAGACTTCCAGGGAGAGTGTTAGGGAGGAAGTGCAGGGCTTGCATGGAAGGGAGGAGATGGGCAGTGTTTGTTCTTCTGTGTTGGTCCGAGGTTGCGACACCAACTCCTCATGCTCTTGTTGCTCGTCGCTGCTCGAGAGGCATGGCTATAATTATCTTTCTTCGTCTACTTCTGCGCCAACTTCGTTTTCTATAGAGAATACGAGGAAGGAGGGTAGGAATGGGGGACAGTGGTAGATGTGGAGGATGTGTTGGCTTTCCACTGTGCTTGTGTTTCTGGCTTTTAAGTCTCATCTCATTTAGGGAGTTTGGTATGGAAGACTGTAGTATGTGATTCCTACGTAAAATGTAAGGTCTTTGAACTCCTTTTTCGTCAACTTTGATAACTTAAGTGATAGTGATCATGTAGTAAGACTAGTTTAAATTGTATCTTATCCAACTTACCTCTCCTCTATTGTGCCCTTTATTGAGTTGGTAACGTTAAAAGTATGGTAAAGCCTTTTCTTTTCTTTTTGGGTTGGCATTTTTGTACATCTAATAAT
Organism: Calamus simplicifolius; assembly: GCA_900491605.1. Classification (NCBI taxonomy): domain Eukaryota; kingdom Viridiplantae; phylum Streptophyta; class Magnoliopsida; order Arecales; family Arecaceae; genus Calamus; species Calamus simplicifolius. Next base: position 23,295 of record UESW01004708.1, on the reverse strand, counting down.
TCATCCAGTAGTTTGGATACAAAGAAGATAGAGGGCGGCTCAACCACCGCACAAAAAATTCCAAACCTCGTCATGGCCAAAATGACTTCATGTAGACTTCCCTGCATGCCTCCTACCTATCAAATGCATAGACTCGGCCAAAATAATTTCATAATTGTGCCCTTCAGTGAGCTGGTGCGCCACTGAAAGAAAGAGAGGCCTGCTATTAGATGGTTCTAAAAGGCTAACTAAGGTTGTGTTTGAAATAGCTGGAAATAAAGTTAACCAAAGGGATAATCCATGGTTAACCATGGGTTATCCCCTCAATTTATTTCCTAGAACATGCAGGAATAGCTGGTTATCCCTTCAAATAAAAGTAAAAAAATGTTATCCTATGGATTTACCTTTTTGCATTTGATATGATCAATGGGATAGCCAAGGGATATTCCTAGGGATAGCCAGGGGATAAACTCTATCCCGTACACTTATCTATGGATAATATTTTTTTATCAAACGCTACCTAAGAATCTTTTAGGATAAGCTTACAAATCTTTGGATTGTCGTATATTTGGACGTCCTTTTAGGTAGTGTTTGATAGAAAAAATATTATCCATGGATAAGTGTACGGGATAGAGTTTATCCCCTGGCTATTCCTAGGGATATCTTTTGGCTATCCCATTGATCATATCAAATGCAAAAAGGTAAATCCATAGAATAACATTTTTTTACTCTTATTTCGAGGGATAACCAGCTATTCCTGCATTTTCTAGGGAATAAATTGAGGGGATAACACGTGGTTAACCATAGATTATCCCTTTGGTTAACTTTATTTCCAGCTATCCCTTATAGTTATGGCTTTTGAGAATAAAAGGGGATATCCCCCTTATTCCCTATTTCAAACACTACCTTAGGTGTTGTTTGATATGGTGGATAAGGGAAGATATCCCCGGGATATCTTTCCTTATCCCCAAATGCTATAGCTACAGGGGACAGTGCTGAAAAAGTTTAAACAGAGGGGATAACCCATGGTTAACATGGGTTATTCCCTGGACTTATTCCCTAGGGAACCCAGGAATAACTAAAGTTATCCCTTGATGGCAGAGTGGTAATTTTAAAAAGGTGCTTATCCCCTCAGCTATCCTCTGGATAAATGCTATCCTGTACATTTATCCAGGAATAGCCAGAAAGCTATCAAACACTACCTTAGGTAGTGTTTGAAATAGGGGATAGGAGGGGATATCCCCTCTTATTCCCAAAAGCCATAACTATAAGGGATAGCAGGGAATAAAGTTAACCAAAAGGATAATTCATGGTTAACCATGGTTAACCATGGGATATCCCCTCAATTTATTCCCTAGAGAATGCAGGAATAGCTGGTTATCCCTTCAAATAAGAGTAAAAAAAGGTTATCCCATGGATTTACCTTTTTGCATTTGATATGATCAATGGGATAGCCAAGGGATATCCCTAGGGATAGTCAGGGGATAAACTCTATCCCGTACACTTATCCATGGATAACATTTTTCCTATCAAACACTACCTTAAGGTCTTGGGAGCACGTTATAAGTTTTAATTATGTTTGGCTTTGCAAGCATGTGCATCAACTGTTGAGTTGGTTGGTTCATTAATGGAGATTATGAGCCTTTGTTCTCCTCAGAGGCAAGAATGTCCCAGCTTTATAATTAATTTCTCTGCTGGCTTCCCCCAACGAAGGGCTATAAGATAGACTTGTGCAAATTAAGGATGTGACCATATGCATGGCTTTCTTTACATAGGCAAGGATTACAAGTAAGTTGTTTTATGATCATTGACTTGGCTTTACATTGCTCTTGGACCTTCAGCCTTGTTTGCTGGACCACCCACTGAGGAGACCACTAAATCATTTATCCTCTCACTGAGATAAAATGCCTAGCTATACTGCTAAATGTAATTTTTGGCATTAGCTGGAAGATTTGATAGATATTTTGAATATAAACAGACGATGAGTGGGACACTAGCATGCGTGTTGAGTTGGTTTAAAAATATTTTTAAAATCAAATCAATTTGAATTGATACCATAATCAAACCAATTGTTCTAATAAATTAAATCATAAAATTTGGTTTGGTTTACCCATTTACACACATACACGCGCACGCATATACATATATATATTTTAATAACTATAAGATTGATTTTATATGATCGAATATCAATTTATTTATAATGAATAAAAGCATAGCTTCATATAACACATCTACTGATACATAATGAAAAAGAACATAGCTTTCACATAATACAATTATTCATACATAACTGTAATAACTTAAATTTAATTATAATACAAATGAAAAGCCATATAACACACACACACACACACACACACACACACACACACATATATATATATATATATATATATGGTTCTATTTGGTTTGCAACAGTTTCTTAAACTCTAAACTGTATCAATATTTTTTTGTTTCAAAAATTTTTAAACCAAAACTAAATCGAGAGACCAACAAACTAATTTACATCAAATTAAAATTACGTTTTGAATCAATTTTGCAGTTTGGTTAGTTTTCTTCGCACCTTGTCCTTAGCTATTGAATCTTTCAGGAAAGAAGATGCATTTGGAATGATATGCCTTGAAATCATTGGGCGTGGTTTAAGTCTTCCAATGTCTAGTATGGAATGAGATCTGCTGCTTGGTGAGCTTCGCTATTCAAATTTGATGGATGATCACTTTTGAGTATGGATTAATGACATCCTTCTTTGCACGACAACTGAATACAATCTCAAAGTTTGCTTTGCATCGCATGATGCCTCGGTGGAAAGCTTTTATTCTCGATTTGAACTCAGCTTCAGCAACACCTCATTAAGTTGGTATGCTTTAGCTAAATCGATCTATAAACAGGAAATGCAATTCTTCTGAAAGGTAATTAGAAGAAGTAAAAAATCTTGAAAAATTAAGTATTTGCGGATCTTTCTGGCTACCTTAACCTTCAGTTACAGTTAAAATGGAGGCTTGAAATTAGTTCTTTTAGTTCCTCACATACTATCCTTTGAAGTTTAAAATATAAACCCTAGCTTTTAATTTCATAAATTGTCAAGACTCGAGGAGGAAATTTGCAAACTCTTATTCTATACCAAAATTTTAAGATTCAAATATATGCTTGGGAATTTAAGTTCCTTGATCCTCAATAGAGAGCAATTAATGGTTTGGAGAAACTCATGACTGATATTCCTTCCATCATTGTGTTATCAATGGTTGATTAAATTAAATAATTGAGGCACACTTTCTAAACCATCCTGAGAATTTTTGAGTTGAGCCACCTCGTCTCTGCGCTTTTAGCCCTTTAAAACACTCTTTCACCACTCTATTCTTATTCTGTCTCCTTGAATCAAAATGATGCAAATTGTTTGTCCAATCATGATCTCTATAAAGCATAGTCTTCATGGCACCTCTAGTGGTACACTTGAGCATAAGTAGAGATATTTTGTATGGATAAAATTTGCTTATATTTAAACACTTTTATGCACCTGAATATGCTAACTTGGCTCTTTGTGTAAAAATATAGAGACAAATTAGAAGGCAAGGGAAACCAGCGGAGAGGATTAGCCATGTTGATGGCTATAGCTTGCATTGATTTGGCTTTGATCATCTATTGAGATTTTGTTTAAATAAACTAAGTAGATGTTTGTGGATATATTTAGGGAATAGTCGTGGACTCTTCCGTGGCAATTCTCGCTTTAGAAGCCGAAGCGACGTGATGCTTCGTTTCAAAAAAAAAAATTTATTCGTTTTCAAATCTCTGCAACGGATATGTTACGAAGCGATGCGGCTCTTCGGGAATCAATGCTTCACAGGCTTCAGCGCCACGGCGCTCAATTTCTATAAATCCACATACAAATCAAATAAAAAAAAAGATCAGTTCTTGTCTATAGTCGAGTTTTTATTAGTGCTTTGGTGCAAACTCGATAAAAGGCTTATCGTATCCTGCGGCGTTTTACTATTCACCCATAGAGCATTCGAGAGGGTGCAAATAACGCTTAAGGAAAGCGTTTCGTGCGTGATTCAAGCCTATCCTTATCTTCATCTCTCTCTGTTCTTATCTTAATCATTATCCCTATCTCTTCTTATCTAGATTTTCCTTTTTCAAATTTTCTCAACAATCTTAAGCGTTATTTCAATTAATGGAGACCGAGACTTCTGTTGCCACTATCAAGTTGATGAACCAAGATCTTGTCAGACTCGATCGATTCGATAGCACTAATTTCATCCGTTGGCAAGATAAGTTAAAGTTTCTTCTCACTGCATTAAAGATCTTCTACATCCTCGATCCGGACTTGGTGCCTATACTGGAGCCAACTGACAATGACTCTGACGAAATCAAGGTAGAGCGCAAGAAGTGAAGGGAGGACAAATTCATATGCTGCGGGCACATCTTCAATGCTCTATCCGACCGATTGTATGATCTATACACTAACACACAATCGGCAAAAGAGATATGGAACGCATTGGAATACAAGTACAAGGTCGAGGAGGAAGGTACAAAGAAATTTCTCATCTCTAAATATTTTAATTTCAAGATGTGTGATGAGAAGTCAATTCTTGCATAAGTGCATGAATTGCAAGTGATTGTCAACAAACTCAAAGCAGTGAAAACCGATGTTCTCGAGTCTTCTCAAGTTGGTGCGATAATCACAAAATTACCGCTGTCTTGGAAGGGCTATAGGAAAAAACTTCTCCACAACACCGAGGATTTTTTCCTTGGAGCAAATTCAGAAACATCTTCGAATCGAGGATGAGGGAGAAGTTGGAGAATGTCAACATTGAAACGGGGTTTTCAAAGGCCAATGCTGTGAGCAAGCCTAAGAAGGACAAAAAGGATGGCAAAGCAAACTATCTTGGTCCCAAAAAGAATCAAGAGAAGTTCAAGAAAAAGAAGCCCAAGGGAAGTTGTTATGTGTGTGGCAAACCCAGGCATTTTGCTCATGACTACAGACACCGTGTTGGGCCTGGTGTGGTGCTATTAAGGCCCAGGTGGGCTAACTTGTATGGGCTGGGTTTGAGTCCAAGGGTTGAGATTAAATCAAGTCACGGGTGTACACGGGCTTGGGGATTAGTTTAATCTCATTGGTTAGTCCATGGGAGTTTTTTGTTGAGTCTGGGCCTGGCCCACTTCGTGGATGTATTTAAACTCTAGTCTCTAGGGTTTGGATGGAATAGAGAACAGATTCTTTTCTCCCAAAAATTCCCTTCTCTCATCATAGGGCGGCAGCCCTTTCTTTCTCCTCCCCATCTTCCTCCTTTTCAAGAAGTAAACCTAACAGGATTAGAAATCCTTAGTTCTAGTTCTTGTTGAACGGGGAATCCCATTGCTATTCATCAAGGTCTAAACCTAACAGGATTAGAAATCCTTAGTTCTAGTTCTTGTTCAACGGGGAATCCCATTGCTATTCATCAAGGTCTAAACCCTAACAAGTGGTATCAGAGCCTGGTTCAAGGAGTAATCTGGAGGCCTTCAAGGAGTTGAAATAATTTCAACAGAATCTCGTCAAGGTACTTCTCTATTTTATAAAATTTATTTTTGTGCTATTTTTGAAATTGGCCATGGGGAGTAGCATAAAAATAGAGGTTGAGAAGTTTGATGGGAAGGGAAGTTTCTCCATGTGGAAAGTCCGGGTAGAGGACCTCCTTGTGCAGCAGGGTTTAGATTTGGCTTTGGAGGAAAGGCCAGATGGGATGACAGACAAGCAGTGGATTTCATTGGAGAAGAAGACATGTTCAATGATCAGGGGCTGTCTGGCGGATTCAGTCCTCTATTCAGTGCTGGAGGAGAAGACCCCGAAGGGACTCTGGACGAAGTTGCACACCCTCTATATGGGAAAGAATATGTGCAACAAGTTGATGTTGAAGAAGCGCCTCTACAGCCTTCGGATGTCAGAAGGTGGAGATGTGCTGGGTCACATCCAGATATTCGACCAGATGAGCAATGAACTTCTGAATGTTGGGGTCAAGATGGAGGAAGAAGATAAAGCACTTCTGCTTTTATGTTCAATGCCCACGTCTTATGACTCATTGGTCACAACACTGCTCTATGGGAAGGAGACATTAATTTATGAAGATATTGTCTCGGTGCTTCGGACGAATGAGCAGAGGGAGAAGATGACCAAGGAAGCTGTTCCCCAGGAGGGTCTATCAGTTGGGGAAAGGACAGGCAGAGGTAGGGGCAGGGACAGAAGTAAGTCTGGAGGACGATCAAAGTCCAGGAAAGGCAAGAGAGAGCTGAAGTGCTATAAGTGTGGAGAGGTAGGACATTTTAAGAAGAATTGTCCTAAGTGGAAAAATCAGAAGGGAGAAAAAGGAGGATCTGAGTCTGTGAGTACAGTTGCAGATCAGGAGGTGGAGGATGATCTCTTGGTTGTATCAGATGATCACAGGCACAGCACAGAGATGTGGACCTTGGATTCAGCCTGTTCTCATCATTACACTCCCAACCGGTCGTGGTTCAGTACTTACACAGAGGTTGAGGAGGGGAATGTGACTCTTGGAGATAATCACCCTTGCAAGGTGGCAGGTATTGGCACAGTGAGGGTGAGGATGTTTGATGGTATGGTGCGCACTCTTACCAGTGTGAAGCATGTTCCAGAACTCAAGAAGAATCTGGTATCACTGGGGTACTTGGAGCGGACTGGATACAGCTTCAGCAGTCGTGCCAGGAGTGGAGTTCTGAACATCTCCAATGGAGCCATGGTGGTGATGAGAGGGAGGAGGCTGGAAAATAATCTATACAAGATGGAGGGCTCTGTGATGACTGTGAAATCTGAGGTGGCAGCTGTGGAGCAAGATCCCCGGGATGTGTACAGGATGTGGCATTACCGCCTGGGCCACATGGGAGACAAGGGGATGAAAGAACTGAGCAAGAGAGGTCTGCTTCCAGACTTGAGTAGCGGAGATATGGAGATCTGTGAGCCTTGTCAGATGGGAAAGCAGAGGAGAGTACAGTTCTCAGTCAGCACAGCTAGGAGTGCTGAACCCCTGGAGTTAGTACACACAGATGTCTGGGGACCAGCCCCAGTTTCTGCAAGGAATGGGGCCAGATACTTTATGACCCTGATAGATGATTTCTCAAGGAAGCTGTGGATCTACTTTATGAAGGAGAAATCAGAGGTCTTCACCAAGTTCAAAATCTGGAAGGCTGAGGTGGAGAAGGAGCAGGGTAAAAGTGTGAAGTGTCTGAGGTCTGATAATGGCGGGGAATACACCAGCAGGGAGTTCCAGATTTTTTGTGAGGAGTGGGGCATCAGAAGGCACTTCTCGGTGATGGGAACTCCTCAACAGAATGGGGTGGCTGAGAGGATGAACAGAACACTATTGGAAAAGGCAAGATGCTTAAGGCTGCAGGCAGGGCTTCCAAAGATGTTCTGGGTTGACGCAGTAGATGCAGCTAGCTACTTGGTCAATCGGTCACCGCACACCAGGTTAGATGGAGACATTCCAGAGGAGATATGGTCTGGAAGGAAGACAAGCCTAAACCATCTAAGGGTGTTTGGATGCACAGCATATGTGCATGTTGGAGCTGGGGAGCGGAGTAAGTTGGATGCCAGGTCTAAGAAGATGGTGTTCCTAGGCTACCCGCGAGGAGTCAAGGGGTATCGGCTATGGGACCCCTTGGAGAAGAAGGTTGTCATCAGCAGAGATGTAACCTTTGATGAGAGCTCAATCCTCCAGAACAGAAGTGGCATGGATGCACAGCAGGGACTACAGGAGGTAGAACACGGTAACACTAGTCAGACAACCTCCTATACAGTTGTGCCATTTGCTAGTGGACCAGGAGGATTTGAGATTCAGGTGGAGAGGACTGACAGAGGGGGTAGAAGCCAGGGAGTTCAGCAGGATGCAGCTGGACAGGGGACTGATACTGGGATCGCACAGCAAAGGCCCAGGAGGAACGTGCGACCACCAGTTCGATACGGCTTTGAGGATTCGTTGTCATATGCCCTGGTGACAGCGAATGGAGACCCTTTCACCTATGAGGAGGCTATGGAAAGTCAGGATAGAGATAGGTGGATCCATGCTATGGCAGAGGAAATGCAGTCTCTTCACAGCAATAATACGTGGCAGGTGGTCCAGCTGCCACAAGGAAAGAAACCCATTGGTTGTAAATGGGTTTATCAGCGCAAGGAAGGAGCTTCAGAACAAGAGGGTATCAGGTATAAGGCAAGACTAGTGGCCAAAGGATACTCTCAGAAAGAAGGCATCGATTATGGTGAGATATTTTCTCCAGTTGTCAGGCACACTTCCATCAGACTATTATTGAGTATTGTAGCAGCTCAGGACTTGGAGCTGGAGCAGATGGATGTGAAGACAGCATTCCTCCATGGTCATTTGGAGGAGAGCATCTACATGGAGCAGCCACCAGGGTTTAGAGAACCAAGATCAGATGGGAAAGTCTGTTTGCTGAAGAAATCTCTGTATGGGCTGAAGCAGTCGCCGAGGCAGTGGTACAAGAGATTTGACACTTATGTTAGGAGCATTGGACTTTCCAGGTGTGAGTATGATTCTTGTGTGTATGTTAAATCTCTGGATGATGGGTCTAGGATGTACTTACTCTTGTATGTAGATGACATGCTGATAGCATGCAAGAGTGAGAAGGCTGTACAGGAACTGAAGATAGCTTTGTCTCGGGAGTTTGAGATGAAGGATCTGGGGCCAGCCAGGAAGATCCTAGGGATGGAAATCATCAGAGATAGATCCAAAGGTGTGCTGCATCTGAGTCAGGGTGGCTACATTAAAAAGATTCTGGAGCGATATGGGATGAAGGATGCCAAACCGACAGCACTACCTTTGGCAGCACATTTTTCCTTATCGAAGACCATGTCACCACAGACTGAGGTGGAGGCTCAGGAGATGGAGAAGGTACCATATGCTTCTGGTGTTGGGAGCCTTATGTATGCCATGGTATGTTGTAGGCCAGACATAGCCCATGCAGTGAGCCAGGTGAGCAGGTTCATGGCGCAGCCTGGTAGGGAGCACTGGCGAGCACTGAAGGGAATCTTCAGGTACTTGGTAGGTACAGTTGGGGTTGGTATTTGCTATGGACAGCAAGAAGATGCTGAGAGATCCAACTTATCCAAGGAGGCTCGTGGGCAGTTATATGGGTATGTGGATGCAGACTTTGGTGGAGATGTGGACACTAGGAGATCCACAACAGGCTTTGTGTTCAGCCTGTTTGGTGGTCCAGTATCGTGGAGATCATGTCTGCAGCCCATCACAGCCTTATCTACCACGGAGGCAGAATACATAGGTATCACAGAGGCAGCAAAGGAAGCTCTTTGGCTGAAGGGCTTGATGCTGGAGATGGGACTTGATCAGAAGGTTGTCCAGGTGCATAGTGACAGCCAGAGTGCTCTGATGCTTGCGCAGAATGCAGTCTATCATGCCAGGACGAAGCACATTGACCTCAGATACCACAGGATCAGAGAGCTGGTGGAAGATGGTGAGGTGGAGCTGGTGAAGGTATACACCAAAGAAAATCCAGCAGATGCACTGACTAAGGTTCTTCCACGGGACAGTTTTCAAAAGTGTATTCGTTGTTAAAGCTGATGGACACAGTGGACGTGCTGAGGCCTTGAAAGCACCAAGGTGGAGATTGTTGGGCCTGGTGTGGTGCTATCAAGGCCCAGGTGGGCTAACTTGTATTGGGCTGGGTTTGAGTCCAAGGGTTGAGATTAAATCAAGTCACGGGTGTACACGGGCTTGGGGATTAGTTTAATCTCATTGGTTAGTCCATGGGAGTTTTTTGTTGAGTCTGGGCCTGGCCCACTTCGTGGATGTATTTAAACTCTAGTCTCTAGGGTTTGGATGGAATAGAGAACAGATTCTTTTCTCCCAAAAATTCCCTTCTCTCATCATAGGGCGGCAGCCCTTTCTTTCTCCTCCCCATCTTCCTCCTTTTCAAGAAGTAAACCTAACAGGATTAGAAATCCTTAGTTCTAGTTCTTGTTGAACGGGGAATCCCATTGCTATTCATCAAGGTCTAAACCTAACAGGATTAGAAATCCTTAGTTCTAGTTCTTGTTCAACGGGGAATCCCATTGCTATTCATCAAGGTATAAACCCTAACACACCGCAGGGCCAAATTAAGGAAGCAAATGCCACCAACGTTGACGATGATAAAATCATCGCCGCCGTGAGCGAAGTCATGGTGGTCCATGGCAAGGTCCCCGGATGGTGGTACAATACTTGTGCCACTGTCCATGTTTCCTATGATAAGTCTATGTTCAAGACTTATGTGGATGTCACCGATGGATAAGAGATACAAATGGGCAATGAAGGCTGATCCAAAGTGTATGGCAAAGAAAACGTAGAACTCAAATTCACTTCTGTCAAGAAAATTACTTTGTCAAATGTGTTGCATGTGCCAGATATGAATAGAAACCTTGTTAGTGGGGATCTTTTGGGCAAACCAGGAATAAAATTTGTTTTTGAGTCGGGCAAACTTATCTTGACCCGTAATGGTATATTTGTTGGCAAGGGCTATTCTAGTGATGGAATGATCAGATTATGTATCATTGATAATTCTATTAATAAATATGTTGCTTCCGCTTATATGCTTGACTCAAATACATTATGGCATGGTAGACTAGCACATATTGGAATTAGTACCATGAAAAGGCTTGTTAAATGTGGTTTGATTTCTTGCAAAATTGATGAGTTCAATAAAAGTGAAATATGCATTAAATCAAAGATGACTAAGAAACCATTTCATAGCGTTGAGAGAAATTCCAACTTATTCGAACTTGTGCATTCTGATATATATGAATTTAATGGCATGTTAACTAGAGGTGGGAATAGGTATTTCATTACCTTTATTGATGATTGCTCTAGATTCACATATGTTTATTTATTAAAGCATAAAGATGATGCTTTTCATACTTTTAGAATATATAAAGCGAAGGTAGAAAATTAGTTAGGTAAAAATTAAAATCCTTAGAAGTGATAGGGATGGAGAATATTTTCTAATAATTTTAATGCATTTTGTGAAGAAAATGATATTATACACCAAAGTTCACACCACGTACACCATAACAAAATGGTTTGACTGAACGTAAGAATAGAACATTACAAGAGATGATCAATGCTATGTTAATGCATTCCGAATTGCCATTTAATTTATGGGGTGAAGCTTTATTTGCTGCTTGTCATATTTTAGATAGAATTCCTTTAAAGAAAACTCAAACCTTTCCATATGAGATATGGAAAGGAAGAAAGCCCAATATTGGATATTTCAAAGTGTAGGATTGTCTTGCCTACTATAAGAACCTAGACCCCAAAAGAACCAAATTGGGTCCTAGAGGGATAAGAAGTGTATTTGTTGGTTATGCCACAAATAGCAAAGCTTATAGACTCTTGGATCTAGAGTCTAACGTGATAGTGGAATCTAGAGATGTGGAGTTTCTTGAGAATTTAAAGAGTAATAATTCTCATGCTCCTACAAATTAAAGAGTAATAATTCTCATGAGGAGATATCTTCAAAGGTTGTTGAAGAACAACCGAAGCTTCAAAAAAGTAAGAGAATCCGAAAGGCTAAGGATTTAGGACCCGATGAAATAGACTCTCAACTTATTTCCCTTTATTTAGTTGAAGGAAGTAGAGAGAATTTTATCCGTAGGGTACCTATTTTTCTTCAAGTGGAAGATGATCCTAAAACCTTTAAGGAAGCTATGGCTTCAAGGGATTCAGCCTTTTGGAAGGAAGCTATTCAAGATGAAATGGATTCCATTATAACTAACCACACTTGGAAGCTTGTAAATTTACCTAAAGGGTCTAAGCCTATTGGTTGTAAATGGGTGTTTAAGAAGAAGTATCATAATGATGGTACTTTAAACACCTACAAAGCTAGACTAGTAGCTAAAGGTTTTTGACAAAAAAGAAAGAATTGACTATTTTGATACATATGCACATGTAGCTAGAATAACAATAATTAGAGTATTGTTTGCATTGGCTTCATTGCACAACCTTTATGTTCATCAAATGGATGTCAAAATGATATTCCTAAATGGTGATCTCGATGAGGAGGTCTACATGGAACAACCAGAGGGTTTTATCCTACCGGGTAATGAACATAAAGTGTGCAAGCTTGTTAAATCCTTGTACGAATTGAAACAAGCGCCCAAACAATGGCATGAGAAGTTTGACTCTGTCATACTCTCAAATGGATTTGTTCACAACATTTCTGATAAGTGTTTATATACTAAAGTGCATGGTGACTTTGTGGTATATGTATGCCTTTATGTTGATGATATGTTGATCATTAGCAATGAATGAAAGGCATACAAGAAACGAAGAGGTTTCTATCATCTACTTTCAAGATGAAAGATCTGGACAAGTTGATACTATTTTAAGCGTCAAAGTGAAACAAAATAGTGGGGGTTTTAAACTTAGTCAATCACATTATGTTGAGAAAGTGTTACACAAGTTCAAACATTTGAAGTTCAAAGAAGTGAACACCCCGTTCGATCCAAGTCTAAAGCTTGAAAAGAATAGTGGACGAGCTATGGCTCAACTTGAGTATGCAAGTGCTATTGGTTGTCTAATGTATTTGATGCAATGCACTAGACCCGATATAGCATTTACAGTTAGTAAGCTGAGTAGGTTTGCTAGCAACCCGAGTGTAGAGCATTGGAAGGCTATTGGTAGAGTCTTTGGTTATCTTTTGAAAACCAAAAGACTAGATCTACAATACTCTAAATTTCCTGATATATTGGAAGGATATACGATGCAAGTTGGATATCAAGGGTGGGAGATAATAAATCTACCACTGGTTGGATGTTTACACTAGCGGGTGGTGCAATATCTTGGAAATCCAAGAAACAAACTTGCATTACACACTCAACAATGGAGTCAGAGTTTGTGGCTCTAGCTTTAGTAGGACATGAGGCTGAGTGGTTAAGGGATCTTCTATTGGAAATCCCATTGGCTTGTGAGAATATTTCAACCGTATCGATACATTGTAATAGCCAAGCCACTTTAGCCAGAGCGTACAACGAAGTGTACAATGGGAAGTCTAGACACATTAGTCTAAGACATGAGTACGTGAGGAAATTAATCAAGGATGGAATAATTTCTCACTTTTGTGCGATCAAGCTATAATCTAGCTGATCCACTTACTAAACCTCTTACAAGAGATTTAGTGAAGATGACTTCCAGAGGGATGGGTCTAAAACTCCTTGAGTAAAAGTCCAGTCTAAAACTCCTTGAGTAAAAGTCCACCAATGATGGCAACCCAACCTAATACTAGGAAATGACTAGTCTTAGGTTCAATGGGTAACAACAAGTCATTGATAAGTGGATTGTAGCTACACTTAGTGTATAGTGTTGACTGTTACAAGATGGAGGGTTGAGCTTTTAAAACTCTTAATGAAGTTCAGTCATGTGGACAAGTATCTATTGTAACAGAGATACTGAAAGAACTTCACCTATGTGAACCTTGAGATGGTGCCGTCTCAAGTGAGAGTTGGAGTTTCTCTCATGAAAAGGTTCATAAAACAAGATAAGCACATGGCCATAAATCGTGCTAAGCGTGTGGTGTAGACAAGAAACATTAAGGAGTGTGTGTGAAGTATCACCGGTTTTGACACAAGGAATACCTAGTTTAAAGCGTTTATGCTACCTGAAATTTCGTTAAAGCTTTATGGTATTTTCACTAAGGTTAGGTTCAAATCGAAAGATACCTAGCTGTATTAATGCTCCTTGTCCTTAATTTTATATATGAACTTAGTTTGTTTTAAATAAGTGGGGGATTATTAAGATTTTGTTTAAATAAACTAAGTAGGTATTTGTGGATATGTTTAGGAATAGTCGCAGACTCTTCCGCAGCAATTCTTGCTTCGTGATGCTTCATTTTTTTAAAAAAAAATTATCCGTTTTCAAATCTCTGCAACGGATATATTACGAAGCGATGCGGCTCTCCGAGAATCAACGCTTCATAGGCTCTAACGCCGCGGCGCTCAATTTCTATAAATCCATATACAAATTAAATCAGAAAAAAGATCAATTCTTGTCTACAATCGAATTTTTATTAGTGCTTTGGTACAAACTCGATAAAAGGCTTGTCATATCCTGCGGCGTATTTTCTATTTACCACAGAGCATTCGAGAGGGTGCAAATAATGCTTAAGGAAAGCGTTCCATGCGTGATTCAAGCTTATCCTTATCTTCATCTCTCTCGATTATTATCTTAATCATTATCCCTATTTCTTTATCTAGACTTCTCTTTTTCAAATTTTCTCAACATCATCCATATCTACGTAAGGTTGGAATTTTGTAAGTATGCTTGGGAGAGAAAGAGAGAGGCGTGCCTTGGAGGTGTTGAGTGACTGTCACAAGCTTTTAGAGGCTTCAAGCGTGGATTGATGGTTAAAGTAGTTCTCGAGATGGTATAAGAATATCATCAGAAGCATGGAAGACACGTCCATCAAGAAGAGGGGTTGGTGATTGACGACAACGGCATGGCATGTAAAAGTTTCTTGGAAGGAAGTTGCTTTATGTAAACGCTTTCCAAAAGAAAAAGGAAATTTAAAAAAAAAAAAAAACATACCTGTAAACTTTGCAAGAAAGCCACCAGAGATTTGTGAAAGCTTATGTGCCCTTGGTGGTAAAGAAAGGTGGCAAAGGTTTAATTCAAAGATCCAATATAATTAAGCTCGGGGCTTATTGAGTTATGAAGACTCCTTTTCGGGAGGAACTAAAAGCGTCTAATGCAACTTGGATTAAAGTCATTAGGGAATGCATCTGTAAAGTTTTTTTGTCGCTCACATAAAGCTCATTTGGATGGGCATCCTTCTCTTCTCAATGATTGTGTCTAGGCCATGCATCCTTTCTAAAACTTTGGACAGACCTAACTTTTGGGTCAAATAGCATGTATTCTTAGGTCAATCGAAGTGTGTCATACTTGGTACAAAGTTGATTTTGGTGGCTCCAGATCATCGAACACGAGAAATGAGCTAGATTGTTTTGTTGTAGTTTATCACCTGGATCATAATGACATTGTGGCAATTGAGATTAGATTTGTGTTGAACTTTCATCTATGGAAATTAAATTGCCTTGGCTAGCTTGACACCATGCTGCTTTTGGCTTAGTAACTTAAATCACTCTCCATAGATTACATAGATTCTTATGAAGCATAGCAATTTTCTTATAGGTTTTATTTGTCTTGATACATTTATAGAGGCCATGCCAAATATTTGAGCTGGTAATACCCTATCAGCAATCAATACCTATTCTTTTTCACCACTTAAATATTACTCTTTATCCATTAGATCAAAGGGATCCATCAAATCCCATATGTATAAAATCCAATGAAAACGAAGTCCAACCCAACACAACCAAACTCTTTGCCACCCACACAATTAAGCCTTCTGTCTCTCCAAACCACGTCCAGAACTTAGTTGGAGATGAAGTGAATGATGCATGCAAGGCAAGATAGCTGGATACAATCCATTTAATATTTAAAGAACGCCTCTACCCATAAGAAGCCAAAAAAGGAAAGAAGAAAATTAAAGTTTATACTGATAAAGGCATTGCGCGTGGCAACGAAGGAATGGATGAGCAAGCTTGGAAACCAGAAGCACAGGAATAGCAGGAAGGCTCAATGCCACACCATCATCCATCCAACTTGACATGACTTCATCTCTCTCTTTCTCTCTCTCTCTCTCATCCTTCTCCCATCTCTACTCTCCACCCCACCTGTCTCCTTCCCACCTCCCTTCTCCCTTTTCCTCCTTCTATCCCCCGTCCCCACCTCTGGAGGCTTGGGATGTTTGGTGGTGATAGCCAACCATCAACCGAACTAGTTTCTCTCCCCATTTCCTTTGTTTTAAGGAACTTAAAACCATAAGCCTAAATAAAAAGACCTTTTCTATTCTCTCTCCAAGTCTCTTTCTCTCTCTACAGCTCCTTTTTTTTCTCCTTTCCTATCCTTTCATTTATTGCTTCCTCTTTATCGCATGTGGGCCTCTTTCCCATGTGCTCCTCTCAAGTGTGGATGAAAGGAGAGAAGTAGAAATAGAGAAGATTTAGATAGAAGTGTTTGTTATGTCTGTGTTGTGAGCTCCAGCGACTCACATTCACCTTCACCTCCACCTCCACCTCCACCACCTTCACTCTCAAACTTACCCTCCACATCTCCTCTTCTCTTAAGCCCCTCCCCGCTCTCTGTTATTCTCGTTGTTTTTATTCTCCTTTGTTCTCATTGCCGTTAATAGCGGAATAGGATGGATTTGTGCATGGAGACCCCAAAAAGGAGGAGCTCTGCCTCCTCCTCGCCGGAGTTCGAGTTTTGGATGGTCCGTAATCCTTCTCATCCCCAGCCGGAATTACTCACCGCCGACGAGCTCTTCGTCGATGGCGTCCTCCTCCCCCTCCACCTCCTCTCCTTCGTCAACTCCAAACCGGAGTCCCGACCCGAACCGAAACCGGTCCCGGACCCAGACCCGGACCCGTCGCCGCTGCCTCCGCCCGAGCCCTCGCCGGCGTCGATCACGTCGTCGCCGTCGTCCGGGTCGAAGCGGTGGAAAGATATATTCAAAGTTGGGGAGAAGAAGGTGGAGGAGAAGGAGCGGCAGCCGAGGGAACGGAGGAGCGGGGGCCGCAGCGGCGGCTCGGCGGAGCTCAACATCAACATCTGGCCCTTCTCCCGGAGCCGCTCTGCCGGCAACGGCGCCGCCGCCGCCGCCAGTCGGCCCCGGGCTTCCGCGATGACCGACCGGAAGGCCAGCAGCGCCCCTTGCTCCCGGAGCAACTCCTGCGGGGAGTCATCCAAACCGTCCGCCGCTGCTGCCGCCGGCGGATCGACGAGGAGGTGGGCGGCCAGCCCCGGACGGGCCGGGAACAGTGGGGGTGTCCACCTGGGCCGGACCGGCCCGGTCTGGCATATCCGGAGGGGCGAGAAGCGAACCGAGCCGGCGGCCTGCCGGGGGCTGGAGAGGGTGAACCAGAGGGATAAGGTCACCGGTAGTAAGATAGGGAGTGGGATTGGAGGTGGATTTGGGGTGCTCGATTTGAATGTGAACGCTTCCATCGGCCATCGGAACCAGGTGAGCTGCAGGGGTGAAGATAAAGACGGGGTGACCGCCGGTAGCCGGACCGCCTCCGAGAGAGGTGGAGGTAATGGGAGCCTCTTTAGTTTTAGATCCTTCTTCTCGAAGAAGGTCTACTAATGATGTGGAGAGAGTTTTTTTTTCCCTTTTTTGCCCCCTTTTTTTCCGGGGTTTTGGGGTTGGGTTTGTTTATTTTTCTTTTGGTTAATCGTGCTTTTCTTGTAATTAACAACTAAAGTAATTTACTTTTATGTGTTCTAAACTCTAATTAGCATTGCTTTTTTGATGAATGTTTCTAGAATGCTTTATATTGCTTAGAGATCAAAGTGAGTAAATGACCATAATGGAACAAGTGATGCTAATTGTTATTGATGATGACTATAATTAAAGGTCTTAATGAACCCCTAAAGTTTGTTTGATGATTGTTATTTATGATTGGGTCTAGCAGACAGTGTAGTTTAAATTAATAAAATAAACCGATGCTAATTATATAAAAACAAAAAAAAATGGTTTTTGAGATTTTGATTTACTCTCAAGAGGGAAGATGAATTTTTAAACAAAGAAGCTAGTTTTCATAAAATTTTGTTTTAAGCTATAGTCTATTGCCACAAGAAACATCTTACTTTTATTGATAACTTGAGTTTAGGAAAGTTCATAGGGCAAACAAAAATCCTAGGATCTAGTGGCTACTTTCACATCATATTCTACAAAATTAAGAGTAATGATCAGATGCTTATAATCTTGCAAAAGAGACTGGCTGTCTATCAGCCTAAGCTGGACCATGCTCGAAAATGACATGATTTAAGCTTGGTTTGAAGACAGGCAAACCAAGCTTTAATGAATAATTTAAGTTTAAAAATAATTTTCAGCAAAGCTGAATCCCAACAAGCCTCAATACATCCTGTCTATATAATATACGATGGAGTTAATGGGCAATAGAACTTAGAAAGCATTTGGTTGGTGGTAATTGACCACCATAATTACCACCATACCGCCAACTTTGACTTCTACTACCATTGCAATCTCCTCTTTAGTGGTTTTCTTTATGCCCACCCCTTCTCTCTCTCATATTTATTATTTGATTTATCCTTCGAACTGCCCCTTAATTCTTTACAGCCACCAATGTTCATCACACCTCGCTACCACTAATGACTACCACCACCTTCATGGCTATTGGCTTCTAGTTTGGGCAGAAAACGTACCCTTTCTTTTTATCTTGCATTCTTATCTTCTCGAATCAGGCTATAATTCAAAGCTTGGACCAAGCTTCAATGGCCTTGGTGCAAGTTTTAACTGATTTCTAGTTTAATTACGGGTTTACAAACTATTCATTTAATCTCATATTCAATTCAGTTTGAACATAGACTTGAAATCGAGCTCGAAATGGTGATAAATAAATTAAGTTCGAACCAGCCTTTTCAAGTTGAGCTTGATGAAATCAGAGTCAATCAAGCTGAGGTTTTTACGCTCCTTGTGGTCTATGTTTCATCGATCAACGTAGAGGCGGTGGCTCGGGTTTTTTTTTTTTTTTTTGTTATAGACGGGTGATCATATTGTTCGTGCGAGTCATTCCAAATATATCAGATATAAAATTTGCTTAAGAAGAAGGGAACAGGAGTCATCTGATTTCATAACCAAAACTCCGCATGATGGGCCACATAGATCGCCATCCAGTCCACCGCGGAATTAGCTTTCCGGTAGACATGCCAGATATGGACTCTGTGAACATTTCGGAGAACAGACAAAATGTCGAGAAGAAGGGATTGATGAAGATTTGGGAGCAGCAACTCATCCAGAGCCATCGGATGATAGGTAGACAATGCCCCTCAATAAAGAGGCTATGAGCATGAAGAGACCGTGCAGCGTAGGAAATGCCAGCACAAGCTGCATAAAGCTCAGCCATCGAAACAGAGGAGTCGAGGGTGTCAAACCTGCTTGCCGATAATATAGCTCCATCAATCCCACGAATGATAAAGGCATATCTAACTAACCTTCTTCAATATTTTCATCAAAGTTGATTTTGATAAACCCTAAAAAAAAAAAACTTTCAAAAGATAAAATCGTAGGCTAATTTACTATCAAAGCAGCAGAAAAGCCCCAGCAATCAAAGGTATAGAATCAAGCCTTAGTGGCTCAGAATTTTTTGAGCCTCGCCGTTCGAACACGTAATGCAGTGTCCAGGCAAGCAGAATCCCCCCGTATCCAAGCGTTCCAAATGTCGAAGTTCCTTTCTCAAAAGAGACTAATTGTCCTTAAGTGAGTTGTCCTGTGGTCCAATGCTAGCCGTGAGGATTGCAGCAAAACACTTATTATCAGTTCATTATTGCATCAGGCTACCAGCTTCTCTGGATATTGAAATCTTGAAGTCCTTTTCCATATCCAGATATCCAGTTTTGAATCCATTATTAGGGTTGGGCAATTACTGGGGGAGGGTCAAGCTACATGTCTTTTTCTTTATAATCCAAGTTCAAGCCAAATAAAAGAAGTTTAAAAAATGGGATTGCCCCAATATTGCATTTAAACTGCATCTGACCACCAAGACAAGGTTCTAATAGAACCACTGGATTAAAATTGAGTGGTCCGCTTCTAATAACCAGGTACAGTTGTTATCCTCTGCTTCAGGGCAGGGCTTGGTTAAGACTGGAAGGGTTGTAGCCCTTCCAAAATTTATAGAGATCCTATTAAATAAAATCTAATGGGTATCCTAACTCATGTAGGTATCTACTTGTGGCCTCTCCTTAAAAAAAAAGTTCCAAGATTCACTAATGCTTTGCTTGTCTAATGGCTGTTCCAACTATAGGTTAAAATTCGATCGACGGGGCTAGCTTGAGAGAAAAAATGTTACTATCAATTTAATTATCCGAGCGAGTTTGTCGCTTTTTGTTTTTTTTTTTTTTTTTTTTTTGATTATAAATCAATGGAAATTCCCCCTCAATTTATTAATAAAAAGTATTTATAAAAATAAAAAAAAGGAAGGTGACAACAATGATTTCATTTTAGTATGGGTATTAGCATGCCTATCAATTAAGCTCCAAGCCCAAGAGTCAAAAGTATGAAGGATCTTCAAGTGGATAGCATTTACAAAGAAGAATTTTGAAGAGAAAATTTTAGCATTTCTCTTTTTCCTAATATGCCATTATAGCGTAAGAATCAATTAGTTCCAGAATAACCTTAAATCCTTGGGATGCACTTTTATCTCTAAGAGTCTAATCCTTGAAAATGTGCCTTTTCCTCCCAGATGTCTGCATCAAATGGATCCTCTTTGGTGTTTAGGGAAAGGAAAACCTTCTACAAAGCAAAAAATAAACCTGCTTGCAGAATGGACTATCCAAGAATAGATAAGAATTGGTTTCAGCAGAAGAGTCACGCAAGGAGCAATTGACATTTCAACTTTCCTTTGCAGGACCTTTTCTTATCTTTAAGTTTTTTTTTCAAAACTAGCCATGCACTATTTTTCTCTTTCAGAAATTATTATTTTTCCAATAAATTAAAGAAAGTGTCACACTAATTCCCTTGATTAAGGAACTTGTAAAAGGAGTTCACTGCATAAATCCCATGTTTTTTTTTTTTTTTTTGTACAGATGGGTGATTACACCACTCTAGGTAGGGTTAAACCCGATATATCATAATACAATAATTGTGAGAGGATTAGAGGGCAATGGTCTCCCTGTCTCTATCTTCAAATACCAGAGTGAGAGGCCACCCTGGCAGCAATCCAGTCAGCAACTGCATTGGCTTCACGATAGACGTGGCGAATCTGGATATTAAGAGTTTCCAAAATCATAGAGCGGATATCACTCAATAAGGGGATAGTAGGCAAATGGGAGCTGGGCTCCTGTCGGATCCAGCGAATCACAGTAATAGAATTACCTTTAATGATAAGACTGCGGACGCCTAAAATCCGAATAGCATAGGATAAACCCGCCCATGCCGCATACAGCTCAGTCAGAGGCACTGAGGAATGAAGCAAACCAAACCCTCCAGCCGCCAACATCATCCCATCTGCATCACGAATAACATAAGCCGATCCAGTGCTCCTGCCATGGACACTCCCATCAAAGTTAATTTTGACAAACCCTGGAGGAGGAGGCTCCCAAGATATAAAAACCGTACGTCGGTTCGCTGCCGCAACAGCAGGGGAGTCCCAGAAGCCAAGGTTCACAAAATCCAGAGCACCGTGATGGGAGGTATACTCAACATAAAGAGAGACAGCCGCCCTGAGAATCCTGCCAGGAGGAAGAACCATGTCTGAGAACAGAATCTGATTCCGGGATAACCATATCTGATATGCAATATAAGACTACAATGGACCTCTCTGGTGAATACCCCTTCCCCTGTCCTGCTTCAATAGACTCAGAAAAGAAATACGTTGGGAAACAGTACCATATACCCAAGGACAAGCACCAGATAACTGCCAAATATGTCTTGCCCTGTCACAATAAAATATAGCATGATCGGTCGTTTCCTCCTCAATGCCACACAAAGGGCAGGTCGGTAGAATACTCAATCCTCTATGTGAAAGAAGGGAGTAGGTAGGAAGAATATCTCGCGCCAGCTTCCAGATGAAGAGTCTCACTCTAGGGTGAACAAGCAGATGCCAAATCCAGTCCAATTCCATAGCTTCCTGAGGGTGGGGTCTGAAAATAGACAGGAGGTCACGCATAGGAGCATGAGACAAGCAATATCGCCTCCACACCTTGGTATCGGTGGTAGCTCCAGGAAAAAGAGGAATAGAGTGGATACGCCGATAAAGCTCAATCCCGAAAAGCCTGGACACCCGAAAAAATGACCAAGCAAAACTATCCAGGAAATAAGATCATTAACACGCATACCATAAGGAATGTCTGGGCAAACAAAGGTTGGTCAGCGAACCAGGGGAAGATCAGCAATCCATGTGTCCTAAATGGCGTCCGATGTTCCGTCACCAATCATCCAAGAGGTATAGTTCAAAATAGACGGAACATATCGATAGACCTCTTTCCAAAAAAGGAATGCCCCCGATCATACTAAGATGAGGTGGAAGAGTTCCAGCTACCATACTTGGCATAAAGGAACTCCATAAATAATGCAGATCCAATAGGAACCAAGAAGCATGCTTAGCATTCAGCACCTCTTTCTGACAGACAGCGACTAGATCCCAAGCCCACCCTCGGTCGTCGGTGCGCAGACTGTGTCCCAATCCAAGAGATGAATGCCGTGGCCCTCCTGCGTCGATACCCAAAGGAAGTCCCAAAAGTATCTCTCAATCTTTCGCAAACAAGCCAGAGGAATGGAAGTATTAGATAAGAGATAGCAAGGCATCGAAGATAGCACAGATCGGATGAGAGTAATCCGCGCTATAGAAAGACCGAAAACCTGCTAGCCGTCCAGACAATCACGAATTCGTCTCACAAGAAAATTGAAATCTAAACACCATGGCCGTCTCCCAGTAATCGTAATCCCCAGATAAGACATCCTATCGGACTATGCAGAAATACCCATAATATGAGAGATAGAGCTCTTCAAAGCAGGGGATGTCCTCGGGCTAAAGCAGATCAAAGATTTGCTAAGATTAACATTCTGTCCTGAGGCACGACAGTAGGAGTGAAGAATAGTCGCAAATGTGGTAGCATTATCGGTAGAAGCCTTCCCTAGAAGGAGACAGCAGCAAAGAGAAGATGGGATAGCGAAGGGCCAAGGGTGCCCACCGAATAAGGGTCAATAGCTGACGACCGCATAGCCAGAGAAAGATCCCGGGATAAAGCATCAGTAGAGAGAATAAACAAGAATGGAGAGAGAGGACAACCCTGTCTCAGACCAACTTCGAATGAAAGAACTCCGTCCGACCCCTATTAATCAGGAGAGAAAGATGGCCTCTGGACACACTCCATCACCCAATCAACAAAAGTCTCATGGAAACCAAACTCATAAAGAGTACGACATAGAAAATCCCACCTCAGTCTGTCATAAGCTCTCTCCATGTCAAGCTTGATAGCCATAAGGCATTGACGTCCAGAAGCTTTCTGAAGGTCATGCATAAACTTCTGAGCCAACAGGGCATTATCCGTGATACTACGCCTCCTGAGGAAAGCTCTCTGCTCCAAAGATGAGACGAGGGATCACCAAAGCCATCCAGACCACCAAAAGATGAGCACAAATCTTATATAATGTGGTACATAAACTGATAGGCCAAAAATGCTGGGGAGATGAAGCATCAGGACGTTTGGGCACCAAGGTGACAAGAGTCTGCTTCCA
>UESW01004707.1:641924-686101 GCA_900491605.1 Calamus simplicifolius | reverse complement strand
AAATAAATACGAATTTAATTCCCAAAGCCCAAGATCCTCAGGGAACAGATTCAGTTAACAAGAAATAACACATGATTAATAATAGATCATACCTGTGTTCTTTATTGGGATGATGCCCGATGAAGCCGGTAAACGATTTACCACTAGCCGTCCACGCGTCCGGCCTCTAATGGTGATCCACGCGAAGATCTTTGGATGATGTCCTCTCAGGATTGGATGATAACCTTCTTGCGAGGGGTGCTAGCGCCTCTTTTCTTTTCAATTGATTTTTCAAATCAAAAAAGGATTTCTTGATCAAGATCAAATCTTGATCAATCAAGAGAGAGAAAGGGACATCCTAGAGAGAGAAAGGAAGAGAGGAGGTTAGGCATCCAAGAGAGAGAAGAGAGGAGTTCGGTGTATCTCTCGAAGGGGGTATTTCTCTCCCTTTTATACATGAAAAGGAGGTTGTGTGGTTCCATAAAAAAAGGGATTTTATCACAACCACCTAACCATTCAACCTTATCAAGTTGATAACAATTATCCTAACAAATTTAGGATATTTGCTATCATGATAATGTTAAGATTACAACCACCAAACCACATCCCTAAAAATTAGGAAATTGGTTATCCCATGAAACCAACGTCGCAACCTTGAATTTGGCTTCATGAGAATGCCCCAAATCATGGGGTTCACTCCTCCATGACGTGGAGATGGGTCATGTCCATCACATGGGCATGGATCCATCCTCCACGTGGCACGATCTCAGCCCTCGGTTTAATTGGGTTTCCATGAATCAAATCATGCCATCATATGGACCCAATTAAATACCATATTATTAATCTCAATTAATCTAAGCCATCCATCACATGGATCAAGCCTAATTAATGGATTTCATATGTACATCTCATGTACAAAAGGTCTCTCTTTTGAACAAAAAATTCTTTTCTCTATAATGAATCCTATTCATCAATTTCATGTTCTCTCATTAAGATTGAGTCAAACCCAATCCTAATTTATTGGTTATCTAATTTGAATTAAGTCCAACTTAATTCCCATTTTAACTTCATCCAAAATCTTCTTAATGCGTGTGACCCATTAGGTCCCTTGACACGTTGGTAATAATCATGTCCCTAATATTGACCCTAAGGATGACTTGATCAACACCTTGTCCAAGTCAATTCTTTAACCAAATCAACTCTTTGATTAAGTCAAAGAATCCATGATTATAGATCATGAGCGGCCTCTAGCAAAGCATCATGACCACCCAAGTGTTAAGGGTTTGTTGACGTGGTCATCAACACCTGTCCATGAACGGTTACCGTACGATTCAATCCCTTCGTCACATATCCCAGATCAATCAGTGGTATGGAATGTGTCAACCATATAATTGATCTTTGTTTACTTGATCTCAGAAAAATTGACTCATATGAATTAGAACTTCGAAACCATTTCGAATTCCAACTCAACCTTGCAAGGATTTAACAGTCAATTTAATCCATCAAGTGGCCGTGGGATATAACCCTTTCTATCAAGGGAGACGAATCCTGTCTTGATCAAACACCACCTTCATGTGCTTCATATCATACCCAATCGACACCATATTTGCCACCCGTGGCTAGAGCGACGTTTGCATGTCGTCAAAGCATGATATTCCACACATAAGGTGCAATGAAGATCTCAAGTCAAAGGATCACTCGCACCACCGTCATCAAAGATCAACCATCGACACTATATAGAATATCCATATGGGATCTCTGTGCGGGTCATCCAATGTATCGTTACAATAACGAACATCCACACACCATATCCAAGTATCTTCATACTTCAGCTTGCAAGATCAGCTGCACACCACAAGGGTGAAGATATGCAATGTGTGCTAGTCTCAACGGCGTTCGACAGTGTCCAATCCTGTCTACGCATCGACTAGGGAAGTTTAAAGAATCGAACCATAATGTGCAATTTTGGATCTCACAATTTGTAATCTCTATTACAAATTCCATATGCACAGTTCGCATTCTTTTGGACTTTATCTCACAGGAAAATATATCTAAATATATATGAAAAATACCTGGATAGATAAAGAAACCAATAAATTTGATTTGCATTCATAAAGAAATGTGTACAAACTAGCATCTTATCCAATTGGATCTAGGGCACACACTAACAATCTCCCACTTGCACTAGAGCCAATCACCCATGTATCTAATACCAAGTGACTCAGCATGACTATCATGCTTCTGCTGCGGCAGGACTTTAGTGAACGGATCGGCAATATTGTCATCCGTGGGGACTCGTTCTATTTTTATATCATTTCGTCCAATGATTTCTCTAATTACATGATATCTTCTAAGTACATGTTTGGACCTCTGATGAGACCTTGGCTCCTTGGCTTGCGCAATAGCTCCATTGTTATCACAATACAAGAATATTGGATTAACAATGCTTGGAACCACTCCAAGTTCAGTGATAAACTTTTTGATCCAAACTGCTTCTTTAGCTGCATCTGATGCTGCAATGTACTCGGCTTCAGTTGTAGAGTCGGCGGTCGTCTCCTGCTTGGAACTCTTCCAGCTGACTGCACCACCATTGAGTGTGAACACATAGCCTGATTGTGATTTATAATCATCTCCATCAGACTGAAAACTAGAATCCGTGTAACCTCGAACTATAAGATCGGGTCCTCCATAAACCAAGAACATATCCTTAGTTCTTCGCAAGTACTTAAGGATATTCTTGACTGCCATCCAATGTTTCTCACCAGGATTTGCTTGATATCTACTCGTGATACTCAAGGCATAAGAAACATCAGGCCTCGTACATAGCATCGCATACATAATGGATCCAATTGCTGATGCGTATGGTATCCTATCCATGTACTCTCTTTCTTCTTGGGTCTTAGGACTCATGTCCTTGGAGAGATGTACACCATGCGACATTGGCAGGAATCCCTTCTTGGATTCCTCCATGCTAAACCGCTTTAGCATCTTCTCTATGTACGTGGATTGGGTCAATCCAAGCAACCTTCTAGATCTATCTCTATAGATCTTTATACCAAGTATATAGGCTGCTTCTCCCAAATCCTTCATGGAGAATTTACCTGACAACCAATCCTTCACTTCTTTAAGGAAGGATACATTGTTTCCTATTAATAATATGTCATCCACATATAATATCAAGAAAACAATATCACTCCCACTAACCTTCTTGTACACACATGGATCATCCTCGTTTTTGATAAAATCAAACTCTTTGATTGTCACATCAAATCGGATGTTCCAACTTCTAGAGGCTTGCTTAAGTCCATAAATAGACCTTTGTAGCTTGCACACTTTCTTAGGATCTATGGATTCAAAACCCTCTGGTTGTGTCATATACACATCCTCCTCTAAATTTTCATTTAGGAAGGCAGTCTTGACATCCATCTGCCAGATCTCATAGTCAAAATATGCTGCTATTGCAAGCAAAATCCTTATGGACTTATGCATGGCTACAGGTGAAAAGGTTTCATCAAAGTCAACACCTTGTCTTTGCTTGTAACCTTTTGCAACTAGCCTTGCCTTATAGGTAATCACATTACCATCCATGTCGGTCTTCTTCTTGAAAACCCATTTGCACCCAATGGGTTTTACCCCTTCAGGTGGATCAACCAAGGTCCATACCTGGTTGTCATACATGGAGTCCATCTCAGATTTCATGGCCTCAAGCCATCTCTCAGAGTCAATATTAGACATTGCCTCCTTGTAGTTGGTAGGCTCATCATCCTCTATAAGAAATGCATATTTCTTAGGGATGCGAATTGTCCTACTAGATCTACGTAGCTGGTGTGTACTTGGAGCCACCTGTTGCTTTTCATGCAACGTCTGCCTGAATGTGGGTTGAGTCTCCTGCTCAACTCCCACTATATTCGGCATATGCTCCATTCCATCTAATGGGTCAATATTAATTTGTGGTTCTTGAGCTTCACTAAGTTCAATCTTACTCCCACTACCCATTGTGAGAATCTCATTCTCTAGAAATATGGCATGTCTTGAGACAAACACCTTTTTCTCAAGTGGGTGGTAGAAGTAATATCCTTTTGTTTGTTTTGGATATCCCACAAAATTGCATTTATCAGATCTAGCTTCTAGCTTGTCTGATTCATTACGCTTCACATAAGCGTAACAGCCCCAAACCCTTAAATGATTAAGGGATGGTTTCTTTCCATACCATATCTCATAGGGAGTGGAGTTGACGATTTAGATGGAACTCGGTTTAAGGTATATTCGGCAGTTTCTAGCGCATAACCCCAAAACATTTTTGGAAGATCTGCAAGGCTCATCATGGAACGTACCATGTCTAACAGTGTACGATTTCTCCTTTCTGACACACCATTATGCTGTGGTGTACCAGGAGGAGTCCATTGAGGAAGAATTCCATTCTCCTTCAAATAATCTATGAACTCATGGCTTAAGTATTCACCACCTCGATCTGATCGAAGTATCTTAATACTCTTGTCATTTTGTTTTTCTACTTCACATCTAAATTCTTTGAACTTTTCAAAGGCTTCAGATTTGTGCTTCATCAGATATACATAACCATATCTACTATGGTCATCTATGAACGTGATGAAATAAGAAAAACCTCCTATGGCTTGAATGTTGATGGGTCCACATACATCCGAATGTACTAAACCCAAACATTCAGTTGCTCGCTCGCCTTTTCCGGTAAAAGGTGACTTGGTCATCTTGCCAAGTAAGCATGACTCGCATTCCTCAAACGATTCCCAATCGAATGAGCCCAAGTATCCATCTTTATGTAACTTCGTTAAACGAGTTTCATTTATATGGCCTAAACGA
This sequence comes from Calamus simplicifolius, assembly GCA_900491605.1. Lineage (NCBI taxonomy): Eukaryota > Viridiplantae > Streptophyta > Magnoliopsida > Arecales > Arecaceae > Calamus > Calamus simplicifolius. Next base: position 681,283 of record UESW01004707.1, on the reverse strand, counting down.
CAATGCCATAGGTATGAATCCCTAGAATTATTTGATTTTAATCTTTTTGATTCAATATTGAGAATAGGGGCTTGAAGATTAAGAACATAAATTCCGTTGAACAATTCAGCAGAACCAAAGAACATTTTTTTGAAAAATAGAAATACCATTATTTCCAATTTCAAAAGAATACCCATTCATTACTAAACATGAAACGGATATGATATTCTTTGTTATGTTCGGCACAAAGTAACAATTACTAAGTTCTATTTCAAGCCCTGTGGGCAAAGATAAAAAGCAAATTCCTACAGCTAATGCAGCAACCTTTGCTCCATTTCCCATGCGCAGAATCACTTCATCCTTTCCCAGTCTTCTACTGTTTCTTATCATCTGCATATTAGTACAAATATGAGACCCACAACCGGTATCCAATACCCAAGTGGAATAAGAAGTAATAGAAGAATACATCTCAATTATGAATGTACCTGATGTTATAAAGCCCTGCAGTTACGCTTCCAGTGCCCATCCTTGTTACAGAAGTGACATTTTCCTTTGGCTGCATCCTTCTTGGCTATATTCTTCTTAAGTTTTTGATGCTAGGCTCAGCATTAGTCAGCATATTTGCAAGCTCTGGCAATGTAGCCTCAAGTCTGTTCATGTTGAAATTCAACACAAAATGCGAATAGCTAGGAGGCAATGACTGTAAAACCAAGTCGATACTCAGTTCATGGTCCATTACGAAACCCAATCGCGCTAACTTCTCAATCAAATTGATCATTTTCAGCACGTGTTCACCCACTGATGAACCCTCAGTCATTTTGCACTGAAACAGCTCTTTGGAGGTTTGAAACCTCTCATAGCGAGATTGTGCACCAAACAACTCTTGCAGGTGCATCAAAATCTCATGAGCATTTAAATGCTCATGCTGTTTTTGAAGATCTGGTGACATAGATGCCAACATCAAGCATGTGGCCATCTCTTCAGCATCTCTATGCCGATTGTATGCCAGAAGAACTTCATTTGAAGCATCCGCAGGTGGGACCTCTGGTGCTGCCTCATCAAGGACATATAGGATTTTCTCAGATCGTAGAACGATCTTGATATTCCTTAGCCAATCAGGAAAATTAGGTCCGGTTAGCTTGTTGGATTCTAGGATACCTCTGAGATTGATGTTCACACTCATGGTGTCTCTAATAACTGGAAAAAAATACGAGTCAATTATTATGAATGCAAATCATCGATTTAATATGGAAATGTTAATATTTTAATTAAATCGATTTCTCCACTATTTTATCGAGCTCAATAGCCCTCTCTATTAATCTCAAAAATTATCAAATAATTTTCTAGTGGGCTAGGACCCTCAAATTGACTTACCTTGACCTTGGCTATGGCACAACAAATCTTAGTAAGCCAAATTAGGTAGATTTGTATCAATCACATCAAATGTGACTCCTAGATCATTTAGGGGACATTGCCTTGTCAATCACATCTGATGTGATCACCCTAAACATTGCCTCTAGATTAGACTGACCCTGACTATGGCCAATTATGCCAGCTAACCTAGTTAAGTCAACCCATTGTTCCCCAATCAACTCCTCATAGGTTCACTTGATCTTGGCTATGGCACAACAAATCTCATGCCCTAATGATTTTGTATCATGTGAACAATGGAAGGCTAATGACTTAATATTCGTGGAGGGATTTAGCGCATTTAGGTCCCATCATGCATGTACAACATTTGTATCATGCTAGGTTACATATCCTATATGTGAATTTTAGATTAATTTCAATTAACCTAAATTTCATAAGATCCAATCTTATGATTGGGACTCCTAATCAAATTAGGATCCTGATCACTATCTAATATGGGAACCCTAATCATGTGACCAAATCAATTGCTACCATCCTGATTAACCTTAATTGATCTAATCAATTAAGAGCTTTCCTTAACAATGGCCAGATCAGCTGATCAATGGGGTCCTATTTAGCATACCCTTCGATCCCATTGAATGGGTTTTCCCAGGCAGCGAACGGAGCAATTAAAAACCATGATCGCACCTTTCTAGACACCATTGTAGTTAAGCCCAATTGATTTGATCAATTATGGAATCATAGGATCAAACAATGATATGGTTAAATCTAATTTTTCTTAAACCTTATCATCTATTACACATTATGATAAGATAAGATAGTGATCTTTAGGGATTTATGATAAGTGTCAAATATTTTATAACAATTTATTTATATATTTGTCTTATCATTATCTGTTATGATAAATTTGTTTTCATCACATGAAAATCCTAATTGGTCTCTATCATAACATCCCTAACATGATAACATGTCAAAATTTAAAATTTTAATTTTAATCTTGATTATCATGTTATCATGATATAATTATTTTAGACTTTAATCACGTTATTTATCATGTCAAAATTAAATTCTAAACATGATATGTTAAATTTCAGCCTTTATGATTATGTCATACATAAATCATAATTTTTAATTTTTAACATGATCAAATCTAAATAATTCATTTATTATCATATAATAAACTTATTAAATATTTAATTTCATCAATATAATTATTTTAGATTTTAATCATGTTATTTATCATGTCAAAATTAAATTCTAAACATGATATGTTAAATTTCAGCCTTTATGATTATGTCACACATAAATCATAATTTTTAATTTTTAACATGATCAAATCTAAATAATTCATTTATTATCATATAATAAACTTATTAAATATTTAATCTTCATCAATATAATTATTTCAGATTTTAATCATGTTATTTATCATGTCAAAATTAAATTCTAAACATGATATGTTAAATTTCAGCCTTTATGATTATGTCATACATAAATCATAATTTTTAATTTTTAACATGATCAAATCTAAATAATTCATTTATTATCATATAATAAACTTATTAAATATTTAATCTTCATCATATGGCAATATTTATATTTTACATCGCATGTAAAATTTAGATCTATGTTTATAAAAACTAGAACTCAGGTAATCTATCAAATTAACTGAATTTGAAGCCTGAGGAGGCTCTGATACCACTGTTGGGAATTTCGTTTTATATGAATCAAATTCATATAACACGCAGCGAAAAATAAATAAATATGAATTTAATTTCCAAAGCCCAAGATCCTCAGGGAACAGATTCAGTTAACAAGAAATAACACATGATTATAATAGATCATACATGTGTTCTTTATTGGGGATGATGCCCGATGAAGCCGGTAAATGATTTACCACTAGCCGTCCATGCGTCCGCCTCTAATGGTGATCCACGCGAAGATCTTTGGATGATGTCCTCTCAGGATTGGATGATAACCTTCTTGCGAGGGGTGCTAGCGCCTCTTTTCTTTTCAATTGATTTTTCCAAATCAAAAAGGATTTCTTGATCAAGATCAAATCTTGATCAATCAAGAGAGAGAAAGGGACATCCTAGAGAGAGAAAGGATTTTAGAGAGAGAAAGGAGGTGTTAGGCATCCAAGAGAGAGAGAAGAGAGGAGTTCGGTGTATCTCTTGAAGGGGTATTTCTCTCCTTTTATACATGAAAAGGAGGTTGTGTGGTTCCATAAAAAAAGATTTTATCACAACCACCTAACCATTCAACCTTATCAAGTTGATAACAATTATCCTAACAAATTTAGGATATTTGCTATCATGATAATGTTAAGATTACAACCACCAAACCACATCCCTAAAAATTAGGAAATTGGTTATCCCATGAAACCAACGTCGCAACCTTGAATTTGGCTTCATGAGAATGCCCCAAATCATGGGGTTCACTCCTCCATGACGTGGAGATGGGTCATGTCCATCACATGGGCATGGATCCATCCTCCACGTGGCACGATCTCAGCCCTCGGTTTAATTGGGTTTCCATGAATCAAATCATGCCATCATATGGACCCAATTAAATACCATATTATTAATCTCAATTAATCTAAGCCATCCATCACATGGATCAAGCCTAATTAATGGATTTCATATGTACATCTCATGTACAAAAGGTCTCTCTTTTGAACAAAAAATTCTTTTGTCTGTAATGAATCCTATTCATCAATTTCATGTTCTCTCATTAAGATTGAGTCAAACCCAATCCTAATTTATTGGTTATCTAATTTGAATTAAGTCCAACTTAATTCTCATTTTAACTTCATCCAAAATCTTCTTAATGCGTGTGACCCATTAGGTCCCTTGACACGTTGGTAATAATCATGCCCCTAATATTGACCCTAAGGATGACTTGATCGACACCTTGTCCACTTTAATTCTTTAACCAAATCAACTCTTTGATTAAGTCAAAGAATCCATGATTATAGATCATGAGCGGCCTCTAGCAAAGCATCATGACCACCCAGTGTTAAGGGTTTGTTGACGTGGTCATCAACACCTGTCCATGAACGGTTACGTACGATTCAATCCCTTCGTCACATATCCCAGATCAATCAGTAGTATGGAATATGTCAACCATATAATTAATCTTTGTTTACTTGATCTCAGAAAAATTGACTCAATGAATTAGAACTTCGAAACCATTTCAAATTCCAACTCAACCTTGCAAGGATTTAACAGTCAATTTAATCCATCAAGTGGCCATGGGATATAACCCTTTCTATTAAGGGAGACGAATCATGTCTTGATCAAACACCACCTTCATGTGCTTCATATCATATCCAATCGACACCATATTTACCATTCGTGGCTAGAGCGACATTTGCATATCGTCAAAGCATGATATTCTACACATAAGGTGCAATGAAGATCTCAAGTCAAAGGATCACTCGCACCACCGTCATCAAAGATCAACCATCGACACTATATAGAATATCCATATGGGATCTCTGTGCGGGTCATCCAATGTATCGTTACAATAACGAACATCCACACACCATATCCAAATATCTTCATACTTCAGCTTGCAAGATCAGCTACACACCACAAGGGTGAAGATATGCAATGTGTGCTAGTCTCAACAGCGTTCGACAGTGTCCAATCCTATCTACGCATCGACTAGGGAAGTTTAAATAATCGCCATAATGTGCAATTTTGGATCTCATAATTTGTAATCTCTATTATAAATTTCATATGCACAGTACGCAGTCTTTTGGACTTTATCTCACATGTAAAATATATCTAATATATATATATGAAAAATACCTGGATAGATAAAGAAACCAATAAATTTGATTTGCATTCATAAAGAAATGTGTACAAACTAGCATCTTATCCAATTGGATGTAGGGCACACACTAACATCAACAACATCAATACTAGGAGAATCATCACCTTTAGCTTCTTGTTCATGATCTGAAGATACATATATTTAATTTTTCAATATCTCTCTCAAGTAAATTTGTATCTTCTTCATCATCAATTTTTTCCGAACTCGATGCTAAAGATTCATCAAAAACTATATGAATAGATTCTTCTACAATTAAATTTCTCTTGTTAAACACTCTATAAGCTTTACTAGATGTTGAATATCCTAAGAATATGCCTTTATCTAATTTTGCATCAAATTTTCAAGATTATCTTTACCATTATGATTGAAACATTTACAACCAGATGCATGAACGTAACTAATATTTGGTTTTCTATTATTCCATAGTTCATAAGGAGTTTTCTTGAGGATTGGCCTAATTAAAGCTCTATTAAGAATGTAACATGCCGTGTTTATAGCTTTCGCCCAGAAGTACTTTGAGAGTTGGCTTTCACATAGCATGGTATGGGCCATGTCTTCTAAGGTTCTATTCTTTCTTTCTACAACTCCATTTTGTTGTGGTGTCCTAGGTGCAGAGAAATTATGATGAATGTCATTTTCAATGCAAAAGTTTTTAAATAAATGATTTCGAATTCTGTGCCATGATCACACCTAAGAGACACTATGGTGTTGTTCTTCTCATTTGTGACCTTCTTGAAGAATTTCAGAAATATAGGAAAGGTCTCATCTTTATAAGCTAAAAACAATACCCAAGTGTATCTAGAATAATTATCTACAATCACAAGACCATATTTTTTCCTCCTAGACTAGTGGTTCTAGTAGGTCCAAAAAGATCCATGTGAAGTAGTTCAAGTGGCCTAGAAGTGGAAACAATATTTTTAGTTTTGAAAGAGTTTCTAGTTTGTTTTCCAAATTGACATGCATCACAAACTTTGTTATTTTCAAAATCTAGTTGTGGAAGGCCTTTTACTTAATCTATTCTAATTAATTTTGAAATTAGGTGTATGCTTGCATGACCTAATCTACGATGCCACAGCCATCCAATCTCATTCATATTAGCATTATTAGCAACCAAGCAATGATTACCAGTAGACAAATTGTCTAAATCAATCAAGTACATATTGTCATTTCTATTTTCAATAAATACAATGCTATTATCAATGGGATTAGAAACAGTGCAAATAGAAGCTTCAAATGATACTTTGAAACCTTTATCACATAATTGGCTAATACTAATTAGATTATGCTTTAAACCATTAACATATAAGACATTTTCAATAAATATGGAGGGAGTTATTTGAATTTTACCAAACCCCATGATCTGGCCTTTGCTATTGTCACCAAACGTAACAACTCCTCCTCTTTTGCTTTCAAGGATGATGAATTGATCCTTATCACCCGTCATGTGTCTTGAGCAGCCACTATCGAGATACCACTTTCGCTTTGAACTTTTGGCCGCAAGACACTCCTGCAAAATGATCAAGTCTTATATTTAGGTACCCAAGCCTTCTTGGGTCCTTCATGGTTAGTAGCAAAAAAGATTGTTCCTTTGGAACCCATATTTTCTTTCCTTTAACATTTAATTTCTTGTTACTTTTTCTTGCATTACATTCATAAGATTTATGGTCTTTCTTGTTGCAATTGTAACATGTAACATCATTTATTTCTTAACAAAGAAATTGTTTACAAATTTTTGTTTCATGTTGGTCTATATCCTAATCCAGCTCTATCAAAATAGCCCATTGATTACTTAAGAGTAAATTTAGTTTTTCAGAGCTATATGTAAATTTATCAAATATGTTCTTGTATTTTTCAACTTCTTTCTTTAAGTTAAGGTTTTCATTCATGATTGATTCTTTTTCATTTAGAAATCTCTCCTTTTCATCTTTCAAATCCTTAACATCAAGTGTTAATTTATTTTTCTCTTTACACAGATTTAAGTTTTCACTTTTCAAAAACTTGTTTTTCTTTTTCAGAATTTTAAAATCATTGACTAATTCATTGAAAGCTTCATATAATTTATCAAATGTAAAATCATCATTGAGGGTTTCGGTATTTACCTCGTCATCGTTGTTTGCCATGAAGCAAATGTTTGCAACTTCTTTTGTTCCTCCTCGGAAGAGGATTCTTCGCTATCGCTCCATGTTGCAACATAAGCTTTCTTCTTCTTCTTATAGGCTTTCTTCAATTGAGGACAGTCATGTCTGAAATGCCCCGATTTCTTGCACTCATAACATATTAAGGGGTCTTTCTCTTTTTCTTTGCCCTTGTCCTTCTATTTTCTTTCTCTCCTTCCATTTTTGTTCCATATCTCTTCTTATGGAACGGTCTCCTTCTTTGCATAAATTTCTTAAATTTTCTAGCAAGGAGAGCTGTCTCATCATCTTCCTCTTCTTCCTCACTGCTGCTTATCTCCTTTTCTGCAGCTTTAAGAGCAATTGTCTTCTTCTTTTTGACTTCCTCCTCTTGATGTTGTTTCATAGTCAGCTCATGAGTCATTAAGGATCCAAGTAGCTCCTCCAAAGGTAAAACATTTAAATCCTTGGCTTCTTGGATTGCAGTCACCTTCGCTTCCCATGATCTTGGAAGTGACCTAAGAATTTTACGCATAAGTTCAGAATTAGTATAGGTCTTACCAAGACTTTTTAAACCATTTACAATATAGTGAATCTTGTGTACATGCATGTAACAGTTTCAGTTTGTTCCATGCTAAATAGTTCATATTTATGCACCAAAATATTAATTTTTGATTCTTTTACTTGATTAGTACCCTAATGGGTAACTTCTAATCTATCTCAAATTTCTTTTGCAGAAATACATGTAGAAATTCGATTGAAATCATTTGCATCCAATGAACAATACAAAACATTCATGGCTTTAGCATTGAGCTGAGCCAACTTCTTATCATGTTCATCCCATTCCATTTTTGGTTTAAGAATCACCATATTGTCTACTCTAATTGTGGGTGTGTGTGGACCATTAACTATGATTCCCCATAGGTCATAGTCAAGTGCTTAAATAAAAATCTTCATCCTAGCTTTCCAATAACTATATTTAGTTCCATTAAATAAAGGAGGTCGATTAGTGGATTGACCTTCTAAATAAGATGAACTAGATTGAGCTGCCATTTGGATCTTTTGCTCTTGATCGTTAGACCAAATTCAAGTGAGCACTTGCTCTGATACCAATTGTTGGCCCAGATGGCAACCTAAGAGGGGGGGTGAATTGGGTTCTAAAAATTTAGCCTTTTGAAAAACTATGTGCTTTGGAATAGATAAGATTAAGTGCAGGATGAATATTAAGCACAGATCAAGAGATAGAGTGAGAAAGTCAAAACACGGGAAACACAAGGATTTTATAGTGGTTCGGTGTATCCAACACCTACGTCCACTCCCAAGCACCACTTGGATCCACACTATAATCTACTTGATTGCAGCCGAGTTGTTTTACAAGCTCACAACTCAAAACTTGTTGTTTTCCCTAGGATTACAACGAACCCAGCTGGTTTTCTGGGCTCACCAGCATAAAACCCAAATCACAAGCTATCCTTAGCTTGTCCCCGAGGTAAACTACCTCAACTAATTCAATCCCTTGATTGAACTAGTAAACAGTAATGAGAATAGAGTTTAAGATACAAGAAGGCTCCTCAAATGAGCAAATAAGCAATAAACTAAACAAGGATTAGAAAAGCCTGTTTGAAAATCTTTGAATGTGCATTTTTCTTCTTTTCTTCTTTTCCTCTTCTTCTTTGAAAGGTTGAATCTGTGCCTCAGCTCAGATTCTTCAAAAACTTGCAATTGAGAAGATGAGAAAATCAGGGCTTTTGCTTTCTATCTCTTTACTTGGGAAATCCTTTGATTTAAACTTGAATGCCTTGGATTTCTCTTTGAGCTTTTCTGGAGTTGATAGATTTGAAATTTGACTCTTTCCTTTTTGATTTCTTGCTCAAAACTTCTTGGATTTTTTAATCTATTTTCTCTCAATTTTTTCGTCCCATTTTCAAACGGATGGTCCCCTTTTCATAGATCCCTTAATCCAGGATTTAGGTGGGAAAACTAGCCATTGGAGATGTTTGGATTCTTCTACACACAAATAAAATAGGCGTTAGAAGTTAGGTGAAAAGAAATCTTACCGTTGGAGTACTTTCTGACAGATAAAAAATCCGTTCCTGACAGGTTGGAGTCGGCTCCAACTTTTTAGGTGTCGGCTTCAAATCGGGTGTTCAAAAATAGTAAAGAAAAAGTTGTTGGGGAGTCGGCTCCGAAAAAGGTAAGTGTCGGCTCGGCGCTTTCGGGAGTCGGCTCCGGAAAACTATAAGTGTCGGCTCTAGAATAGTCCATAAAACATGCTCTCTATTCTCAGGTTAGAGTCGGCTCCGAAAACTCAGGTGTCGGCTCCCGAAATATCAGGTATCGGCTTCCGAATTCTAGGTGTCAGCTCCAGAAACAGAAACAGAATGTACTTCTCTGTGTCTCAGGTTGGAGTCGGCTCCGAAACCTTGGGTGTCGACTCCGGACCGTGCCAAAATCCCAGAAACTTTCTGATACACCTTGGGGTCGGCTCCTAACCATTTGGGTGTCGACTCCAGGCTTTGAACTTTGAAATTTCTTTTTCAATCTTGATTCAAAACATGTTTCTTTATCCTTTTTGATTGATCAAACATTTTTACGCCTTGTAACACTTGTTAAATCTATTAGTAACAAAATGAATATAGTCATATCTTTTATTAATCATCAAAATCAATAAATGGGTCAACAATCAGAGCACAAACAATTCAAATATATGTTTACTACAGATTAACAGCTCCTCAAATAAGCAAATAAAAAATATGAATAAATGAGAATACAAAAGCCTATTTTGAAGCAATGTGAAGTTGAGCTTTTCTTCTTTTCTTCTTTTCCTCTCTCTTCTGAATGGGCTATCAAGATTTGAACTCCGATTCTTGAACAAGGCTCGGTGAAGAGAAGGTTGAAAATTTAGGGCTCTAGCTCTTCTTCTTTAAAACGTTAAAATCCTTCAGATTTGATCTTGGAAGGCTTTTGGATTTCTCTTCTATCTCTCAATAACAATTAGGCTTTGACTCAGAGAATTTCTTCTTTGGGATTTCTTGATTTCTCTCTTTTCTTCTTGTTTTTCTTCTTTTCTCTTGTTCTCATTTTTGAACGGACGAAGCCCCTTTTTATAATCCTTCTTAATCCAAGATTAGGAGAAAAATAACCGTTGAAATGTACTTGGATTACTTCCTCACGCAAAAAAATAGATCCGTTGGAGGGTAGGTGAAGAAATGTGACCGTTGGAATTGACTTTGACAGATTTGAAAATCGACTCTGACATGTTGGAGTCGGCTCCAACTTTTCAGGTGTCAGCTCTAAGTCGGGTTTCCAAAAATAGTAACAAAAGGTCCATCGTGGAGTCGGCTCCGAGATACTATGGTGTCAACACATCGTGATCTGGAGTCAGCTCTAATCTTCGAGGGTGTCGGCTCTAACAATGTCCCGAAAAACATAGTCTCTGTTCTCAGGTTAGAGTCGGTTCTAACTTTCCAGGTGTCAACTCTAAATTTTCAGGTGTCGACTCTAAATTTCTAGGTGTCGACTCTAAACCGTGCCGAAAGTTTCAACTGTTCTGATACGCTCTGGAGTCGGCTCTAATAATTATGGGTGTCGGCTCCAAGTTCTAAACTTTGACATATATCAATAGAAACTGATTCAAACTAATTTTCTATATAACATTTGAATAATTTACCTTTCTAAATTCATGAAACATGTGTCAATTATATTAGTAACATAAGGAATATATTCATGGCTTTTGTTAATCATCAAAATCAATAAGTGGGTCAACAATCTCCCCCTTTTGATGATGACAAAAACATTGAGTATATGCATAATCAATTAATGCATAATTATCAAATTATGTAAATTCAAGGTTAAACTCCCCCTTAAAAAGGTAGCTCTCCCTATGTGTGTGCATATTTTAAAGTTCATTTAAATTCCATGCATATTTTATATATAAACATTCTTTCTCCATATTTTTGAAATTATCTAAGTTCAATGCATATACATATATAAACACTCTTTCTCCTCCTTTTTTGTTATCAACAAAAAGGTTAAGAAGAGGGTGCATAAATCAACATCAAACGCAAGAATTGAGTAACTCAAAGTTCAAATATTTAAGTAACAAGATTAACTTCATATTGCATTCATTGAGTATAAAGTCAAAATATTCATTAAGTCATTACAAACTATATCATTCACATTACATCAAAATATCAAAATACATCATTAATCTTAGTTAAAAACTAAAGAAAACTTGAAATTGACAAGATTGAATTGACAAGGCTTGCATCATCTCAAACTCCTTTTCAGTTCTTCTAATATATGTCCCATCCCTTTCTTGGATCTTCATGAAATCATTCAACATTTTTTATACTAAAACAGCTGCAATTGTAACTTTCTCCTGAAGTTCTGCATTGCATTTAGAATAGGTGTCTGAGTCACCTCCTATATCCTTGATTTTATCAAATATCAACTTTAAATCAGTCTTCAAGGCAACTGAAGATGAGCTCAGTGATGACTCAATCACACTAATTTTATCTTCCAAAGAGTAGCACAACTGTCTGATTCCCATAAGTTGATTTTCAATCTCATTCTTCATCTTGATTTCATGATTCATAAATAATTCTTTAAGCCGCTCCAACTGTCTCTCAGAAAATCTAGTGGATACCTGAGTAAATGATGTAGGGGCCGGTGCTGGTGCTGGGGGTGCAAAACTGCTAGAAACAGGCGAAGAGTGCCTCACTGATGGTCCTGCCACTGGTGGACCAGGGCTACAGTCTCAACCTCAGCTGCTCTATCATCGAGATGCCCTTTCCTTTTCCAATGGCCATTAACCTTCATAAAGCCCATACGGTGTAAAGTTGCACCATTATAGTAATCCGTATGTCTAAGACTCTTCATAGGCTTTACTAGATGTTGAATATCCTAAGAATATGCCTTCATCTGATTTTGCATCAAATTTTCCAAGATTATCTTTACCATTATTATGAATGAAATATTTACAACCAAATGCATGAAAGTAACTAATATTTGGTTTTCTATTGTTCCATAGTTCATAAGGAGTTTTCTTGAGGATTGGCCTAATTAAAGCTCTATTAAGAATGTAACATGCCGTGTTTATAGCTTCCGCCCAGAAGTACTTTGGGAGTTGGCTTTCACATAGCATGGTACGGGCCATGTCTTCTAAGGTTCTATTCTTTCTTTCTACAACTCCATTTGTTGTGGTGTCCTAGGTGCAGAGAAATTATGATGAATGCCATTTTTAAGGCAAAATTTTTTAAATAAATGATTTTTGAATTCTGTGTCATGATCACTCCTAAGAGACACTATGGTGTTGTTCTTCTCATTTGTGACCTTCTTGAAGAATTTCAGAAATATAGGAAAGGTCTCATCTTTATGAGCTAAAAATAATACCTAAGTGTATCTAGAATAATCATCTACAATCACAAGACCATATTTCTTTCTCCTAGACTAGTGGTTCTAGTAGGTCCAAAAAGATCCATGTGATGTAGTTCAAGTGGCCTAGAAGTGGAAACAATGTTTTTAGTTTGAAAGAGTTTCTAGTTTGTTTTCCAAATTGACATGCATCACAAACTTTGTTATTTTCAAAATCTAGTTGTGGAAGGCCTTTTACTAAATCCATTCTAATTAATTTTGAAATTAGGTGTGTGCTTGCATGACCTAATCTACGATGCCACAGCCATCCAATCTCATTCATATTAGCATTATTAGCAACCAAGCAATGATTACCAGTAGACAAATTGTCTAAATCAATCAAGTACACATTATCATTTCTATTTCCAATAAATACAATGCTATTATCAATGGGATTAGAAACAGTGCAAATAGAAGCTTCAAATGATACTTTGAAACCTTTATCACATAATTGGCTAATACTAATTAGATTATGCTTTAAACCATTAACATATAAGACATTTTCAATAAATGTGGAGGGAGTTATTTGAATTTTACCAAACCCCATGATCTGGCCTTTGCCATTGTCACCAAACGTAACAACTCCTCCTCTTTTGCTTTCAAGGGTGATGAATTGATCCTTGTCATCCGTCATGTGTCTTGAGCAGCCACTATCGAGATACCACTTTCGCTTTGATCTTTTGGCCGTAAGACACTCCTGCAAAATGATCAAGTCTTATATTTAGGTACTCAAGCCTTCTTGGTCCTTCATGGTTAGTAGCAAAAAGATTGTTCCTTTTGGAACCCATATTTTCTTTCATTTAACATTTAATTTCTTGTTACTTTTTCTTGCATTGCATTCATAAGATTTATGGCCTTTCTTGTTGCAATTGTAACATGTAACATCATTTATTTTCTTAACAAAGAAATTGTTTACAAATTTTTGTTTCATGTTTGGTCTATATCCTAATCCAGCTCTATCAAAAATAGCCCATTGATTACTTAAGAGTAAATTTAGTTTTTCAGAGCTATATGTAAATTTATCAAATATGTTCTTGTATTTTTCAACTTTTTCTTTAAGTTAAGGTTTTCATTCATGATTGATTCTTTTTCATTTAGAAATCTCTCCTTTTCATCTTTCAAATCCTTAACATCAAGTGTTAATTTATTTTTCTCTTTACACAGATTTAAGTTTTCACTTTTCAAAAACTTGTTTTTCTTGTTCAGAATTTTAAAATCATTGACTAATTCATTGAAAGCTTCATATAATTTATCAAATGTAAAATCATCATTGAGGGTTTCGGTATTTACCTCGTCATCGTTGTTTGCCATGAAGCAAATGTTTGCAACTTCTTTTTGTTCCTCCTCGGAAGAGGATTCTTCGCTATCGCTCCATGTTGCAACATAAGCTTTCTTCTTCTTCTTATAGGCTTTCTTCAATTGAGGACAGTCATGTCTGAAATGCCCCGATTTCTTGCACTCATAACATATTAAGGGGTCTTTCTCTTTTTCTTTGCCCTTGTCCTTCTATTTTCTTTCTCTCCTTCCATTTTTGTTCCATATCTCTTATTATGGAACGGTCTCCTTCTTTGCATAAATTTCTTAAATTTTCTAGCAAGGAGAGCTGTCTCATCATCCTCTTCTTCCTCACTGCTGCTTATCTCCTTTTCTGCAGCTTTAAGAGCAATTGTCTTCTTCTTTTTGACTTCCTCCTCTTGATGTTGTTTCATAGTCAGCTCATGAGTCATTAAGGATCCAAGTAGCTCCTCCAAAGGTAAAACATTTAAATCCTTGGCTTCTTGGATTGCAGTCACCTTCGCTTCCCATAATCTTGGAAGTGACCTAAGAATTTTACGCACAAGTTTAGAATTAGTATAGGTCTTACCAAGACTTTTTAAACCATTTACAATATCAGTGAATCTTGTGTACATGCATGTAATAGTTTCAGTTTGTTCCATGCTAAATAGTTCATATTTATGCATCAAAATATTAATTTTTGATTCTTTTACTTGATTAGTACCATCATGGGTAACTTCTAATCTATCTCAAATTTCTTTTGCGAAATACATGTAGAAATTCAATTGAAATCATTTGCATCCAATGAACAATACAAAACATTCATGGCTTTAGCATTGAGCTGAGCCAACTTCTTATCATGTTCATCCCATTCCGTTTTGGTTTAGGAATCACCATGTTGTCTACTCTAATTGTGGGTGTGTGTGGACCGTTAACTATGATTCCACATAGGTCATAGTCAAGTGCTTGAATAAAAATCTTCATCCTAGCTTTCCAATAACTATAATTAGTTTCATTAAATAAAGGAGGTCGATTAGTGGATTGACCTTCTAAATAAGATGAACTAGATTGAGCTGCCATTTGGATCTTTTGCTCTTGATCGTTAGACCAAATTCAAGTGAGCACTTGCTCTGATACCAATTGTTGGCCCATATGGCAACCCAAGAGGGGGGGTGAATTGGGTTCTAAAAATTTTAGCCTTTTGAAAAACTATGTGCTTTGGAATAGATAAGATTAAGTGCAGGATGAATATTAAGCACAGATCAAGAGATAGAGTGAGAGAGTCAAAACATGGCAAACACAAGGATTTTATAGTGGTTCAGTGTATCCAACACCTACGTCCACTCCCAAGCACCACTTGGGTCCACACTATAATCTACTTGATTACAGCCGAGTTGTTTTACAAGCTTACAACTCAAAACTTATTGTTTCCCCTGGGATTACAATGAACCCAACTGGTTTTCCGGGCTCACCAGCACAAAACCCAAATCACAAGCTATCCTTAGCTTGTCCCCGAGGTAAACTACCTCAACTAATTCAATCCCTTGATTGAACTAGTAAATAGTAAATGATAATAGAGTTTAAGATACAAGAAGGCTCCTCAAATGAGCAAATAAACAAAATACTAAACAAGGATTAGAAAAGCATGTTTGAAGATCTTTGAATGTGTACTTTTCTTCTTTTCTCTTCTTCTTTGAAAGGTTGAATCTGTGCCTCAGCTCAGATTCTTCAAAAACTTGCAATTGAGAAGATGAAAAAATTAGGGCTTTTGCTTTCTATCTCTTCACTTGGGAAATCCTTTGATTTGAACTTGAATGCCTTGGATTTCTCTTGGAGCTTTTCTGGAGTTGATAGATTTGAAATTTGACTCTTTCCTTTTTGATTTCTTGCTCAAGACTTCTCAGATTTTTCAATCTATTTTCTCTCAATTTTTCCATCCCATTTTCAAACGGATGGTCCCCTTTTTATAGATCCCTTAATCCAGGATTTAGGTGGGAAAACTAGCCGTTGGAGATGTTTGGATTCTTCTACACACAAAGAAAATAGCCGTTAGAAGTTAGGTGAAAAGAAATCTTACCGTTGGAGTACTTTCTGACAGATAAAAAATCTGTTCTTGATAGGTTGGAGTCGGCTCCAACTTTTTAGGTATCAGCTCCAAATTGGGTGTTCAAAAATAGTAAAGAAAAAGTTGTTGGAGAGTTGGCTCCGAAAAAGGTAAGTGTCGGCTCGGCGCTTTCGGGAATCGGCTCTGAAAAACTATAAGTGTCGGCTCCAGAATAGTCCATAAAACTTTCTCTCTGTTCTCAGGTTAGAGTCGGCTCCGGAAACTCAGGTGTTGGCTTCCGAAATATCAGGTATCGGCTCCCGAATTCTAGGTGTCGGCTTTGGAAACTAAAACAGAATGCACTTCTCTGTATCTCAGGTTGGAGTCGGCTCCGAAACCTTGGGTGTCGACTCCGGACCATGCCAAAATCCCAGAAACTTTCTGATATGCCTTGGGGTCGACTCCTAACCATTTGGGTGTCGACTCCAAGCTCTGAACTTTGAAAAAAAATTTCAATCTTGATTCAAAACATGTTTCTTTATCCTTTTTGATTGATCAAACATTTTTACGCCCTGTAACACTTGTTAAATCTATTAGTAACAAAATGAATATACTCATATCTTTTATTAATCATCAAAATCAATAAATGGGTCAACAATCAGAGCACAAACAATTCAATATATGTTTACTACAGATTAATAGCTCCTCAAATAAGCAAATAAAAAATATGAATAAATGAGAATAGAAAAGCCTATTTTGAAACAATGTAAAGTTGAGCTTTTCTTCTTTTCCTCTTCTCTTCTGAATGGGCTATCAAGATTTGAACTCCGATTCTTGAACAAGGCTCGGTGAAGAGAAGGTTGAAAATTTAGGGCTCTAGCTCTTCTTCTTCAAAACGTTGGAAATCCTTCGGATTTGATCTTGGAAGGCTTTTAGATTTCTCTTCTATCTCTCAATAACAATTAGGCTTTGACTCAAAGAATTTCTTCTTTGAGATTTCTTGATTTCTCTCTTTTTCTTTTTTTTCTTCTTTTCTCTTGTTCTCATTTTTGAACGGACGAAGCCCCTGTTTATAATCCTTCTTAATCCAAGATTAGGAGAAAAATAATCATTGAAATGTACTTAGATTACTTCCTCACGCAAAAAAATAGATCCGTTGGAGGGTAGGTGAAGAAATATGATCGTTGGAATCGACCTTGACAGATTTAAAAATCAACTCTGACATGTTGGAGTCGACTCCAACTTTTCAGGTGTCGGCTCTAAGTCGGATTTCCAAAAATAGTAACAAAAGGTCCGTCGTGAGTCGGCTCTGAGATACTATGGTGTCAACACATCGCGATCTGGAGTCAGCTCTAATCTTCGAGGGTGTCGGCTTTAACAATGTCCCAAAAAACATAGTCTATTTCTCAGGTTAGAGTCGGTTCTAACTTTTCAGGTGTCGACTCTAAATTTTCAGGTGTCGACTCTAAATTTCTAGGTGTCGACTCTAAACCGTGCCGAAAGTTTCAACTGTTCTGATACGCTCTGGAGTCGGCTCTAATAATTATGGGTGTCGGCTCCAAGTTCTAAACTTTGACATATATCAATAGAAACTGATTCAAACTAATTTTCTATATAACATTTGAATAATTTACCTTTCTAAATTCCTAAACATGTGTCAATTATATTAGTAACACAAGGAATATACTCATGGCTTTTGTTAATCATCAAAATCAATAAGTGGGTCAACAATCTTCCTCTTTTTGATGATAACAAAAACATTGAGTATATGCATAATCAATTAATGCATAATTATTAAATTATGTAAATTTAAGGTTAAACTCCCCCTTAAAAAGGTAGCTCTCCCTATGTGTGTGCATATTTTAAAGTTCATTTAAATTCCATGCATATTTTATATATAAACATTCTTTCTCCATATTTTTTAAGTTATCTAAGTTCAATGCATATACATATATAAACACTCTTTCTCCTCCTTTTTTTGTTATCAACAAAAAGGTTAAGAAGAGGGTGCATAAATCAACATCATACGCAAAAATTGAGTAACTCAAAGTTCAAATATTTAAGTAACAAGATTAACTTCATATTGCATTCATTGAGTATAAAGTCAAAATATTCATTAAGTCATTACAAACTATATCATTCACATTACATCAAAATATCAAAATACATCATTAATCCTAGTTAAAAACTAAAGAAAACTTGAAATTGACAAGATTGAATTGACAAGGCTTGCATCATATCAAAATCCTTTTCAGTTCTTCTAATATATGTCCCATCCCTTTCCTTGGATCTTCATGAAATCATTCAACATTTTTTCAACTAAAACAGCTGCAATTGTAACTTTCTCCTGAAGTTCTGCATTGCATTTAGAATAGGTGTCTGAGTCACCTCCTATATCCTTGATTTTATCAAATATCAACTTTAAATCAGTTTTCAAGGCAACTGAAGATGAGCTCAGTGATGACTCAATCACACTAATTTTATCTTCCAAAGAGTAGCACAACTGCCTGATTCCCATAAGTTGATTTTCAATCTCATTCTTCATCTTGATTTCATGATTCACAAATTATTCTTTAAGCTGCTCCAACTGTATCTCAGAAAATCCAGTGGATACCTGAGTAAATGATGTAGGGGCCGGTGCTGGTGTTGGGGGTGCAAAACTGCTAGGACCAGGCGAAGAGAGCCTCACTGATGGTCCTGCCACTGATGGACCAGTGGCTACAGTCTCAACCTCAGCTGCTCTATCATCCAGATGCCCTTTCCTTTCTCAATGGCCATTAACCTTCATAAAGCCGATACGGTGTAAAGTTGCACTATTATAGTAGTCAGTATGTCTAAGATTCTTCATAGGCTCATTGTCTAAGATATTCACTCCTTGACTCTGAAATGCCATTGTCAAAATCATTCCATAAGGTAATGTAGATCTTTTCTTACAACATGCCTCTGCCATGTATCCAATCATCATACCAAGCAGGTTTATAGGCTGACCGATAACAACACAGTCCATTACAACTATGTCCCTCTCAGACACATACTCAAACCTTCCAGTCTTGGGAAATAGGATTCTACTGCATATGTTGTGCAAAAGCCTTAGTTCTAGGGGTAGTTGATTTGCCCTAATTTTCTCAAATTCTGCCACATCTCTACCAAGGATTATAGACAATGCTTCACCTCTCTCACTGTGAGAGTTAGCAATCAAACCAATAACCGGTATCTCCAACAAATTTTCTAAAATCTCTGAAGTCAAATGAATTCTTGTTCCTCCAACATGACTGACAATACCTCCGTCTCCTTTTGTTAAATTATGATAAAAATCCTTTACAAGAGCAGGGTAGGTGGGAACATCCAAGGAACATACCTTTTCCTAACCCATCTCTTTGAGTTGTCTTCCAAGAGTGAAACCTT
The DNA here is from genome assembly GCA_900491605.1 of Calamus simplicifolius. NCBI lineage: Eukaryota > Viridiplantae > Streptophyta > Magnoliopsida > Arecales > Arecaceae > Calamus > Calamus simplicifolius. The sequence goes on along the minus strand of UESW01004707.1, from coordinate 661,840 downwards.
TCGCTTCAAAAAGCCAAAATCACTTTTCTTCCCATTGTAATAACTTTCCCTGCTAGGAGATCTATTTGGGGAGAGGATGGACAGGGAATAGCACTTGGAGAAGTGGATGATGAGGTAGAAGTCGAGCTAGGCGACGGTTGTCTCATCGGACACCTCGCCGTTCCCTTTCCCGTCATCACAGTTGCTTCAAATACTGATCTGCAGTGCTTGTGTGCCATTGAATGCTAGGAAGGGATGAATTAGAGGGATTATAGGATTTGGGATGAGTGGAGAATATTTTGAAAAGATTGGAGTCGATTTGAAACGAAGAGGTGTCGACTCTGCCCTAATAAAGTCAACCTGGGACTACAAGGTGTCGGCTCCTGCAAAGCGAGGTGTCGACTCCAAGTCGTTAACACAGTCAGTACCTGAAATAGAGTCGGCTTTGCAAAGGTAGGTGTCGGCTCCAAAATCAAAGACAGAGAGCAACACATAGGTGTCGACTCCACCAATAGTGGTGTCGGCTCTAAGACAGTTTTAGTGAAAAATGAGAGTTTCAAAGAATCTGAAACTTATCAAAATAATCATTAAATTTTGGATAAATCTTCCTTAGAATGAGGTGAATCTAGAGGTTCAAATATCTAGATAAATTTTCCTTAGAATCACAAGAGAATTTTCAAGAAAATGATTGAATTCTAGATAGTCATTCCTAGGAGATTTAAAATCATTCTGATGGATCATAGGCTCCTAATTCTCCTCTAAGATAACAAAATCTCTCTTTACTTAAGGGTTTTGTAAATATGTCAGCTAATTGTTCATCAGTATATACATAATCAAGACAAACATCAATATTAGCTACATGTTCTCTAATGAAATGATGTCTTATTTCTATATATTTAGTTCTTGAATGTTGAATAGGATTTTTAGTTAAATTTATTGCACTAGTGTTATCACATCTAATTAGAGTTTTATTAGGTGTTATACCATAACCTGCAAGTTGTCACTTAATCCAAAGGATTTAAGCACAGCAACTTCCAGCTGCAACATATTCAGTTTCAGCAGTTGATAATGCAACCAAATTTTGCTTTTTTGCTAAACCAAGAGATTAAGTTACTACTAAAAATTGGCATGCACCACTTGTACTTTTTTTATCTAATTTACAACCAGCAAAATCAGAATCAGAATATGCAATCAAATTTAATGTTGAATCTCTAGAATACCATAATCCTATATTTTTAGTTCCAGTTAAATATCTGAGAATTCTTTTTAGAGCAATTAAGTGAGATTCTTTAGGTTCAGACTGATATCTAGCACATAAGCATACAGCAAACATAATATCAGGTCTACTTGCTGTTAAGTAAAGTAGAAATAAACAAATGAGCAAATAAACAATATGAATAAATGAGAATAGAAAAGCCTGTTTTGAAGCAATGTGAAGTTGAGCTTTTCTTCTTTTCTTCTTTTCTCTTCTCTTCTGAATGGGCTATCAAGATTTGAACTCCGATTCTTGAACAAGGCTCGGTGAAGAGAAGGTTAAAAATTTAGGGCTCTAGCTCTTCTTCTTCAAAACGTTGGAAATCCTTCGGATTTGATCTTGGAAGGATTTTGGATTTCTCTTCTATCTCTCAATAACAATTAGGCTTTGACTCAAAGAATTTCTTCTTTGGGATTTCTTGATTTCTCTCTTTTTCTTCACGTTTTTCTTTTTTCTCTTGTTCTCGTTTTTGAACGGACGAAGCCCCTTTTTATAATCCTTCTTAATCCAAGATTAGGAGAAAAATAGCCGTTGAAATGTACTTGGATTACTTCCTCACAAAGAAATAGATCCGTTGGAGGGTAGGTGAAGAAATGTGACCGTTGGAATCGACTCTGACAGATTTGAAAATCGACTCTAACATGTTAGAGTCGGCTCCAACTTTTTAGGTGTCGGCTCTAAGTCAGGTTTCCAAAATAGTAACAAAAAGTCCATTGTGGAGTCAGCTCCGAGATACTGTGGTGTCAACACATCGTGATCTGGAGTCGGCTCTAATCTCCGAGGGTGTCGGCTCTAACAATGTCCTAAAAACATAGTCTCTATTCTCAGGTTAGAGTCGGCTCTAACTTTTCAGGTGTCGACTATAAATTTTTAGGTGTTGACTCTAAACCGTGCCGAAAGTTTCAACTATTCTGATACGCTCTGGAGTCGGCTCTAATAATTGTGGTTGTCGGCTCCAAGTTTTGAACTTTGACATATATCAATAGAAACTGATTCAAACTAATTTTCTATATAACATTTGAATAATTTACCTTTCTAAATTCCTGAAACATATGTCAATTACATTAGTAACATAAGGAATATACTCATAGCTTCTGTTAATCATCAAAATCAATAAGTGGGTCAACAGACACCCTAGTTCATAAGGTATAGCATCCTAAGTTAAAAGAGTATGGAATTCATGCAGAAAAATACTAAACTTAAGGTATTGACATTCGCTAGAGGACTGAGTTATGACTCCCAGAATGTCATAACTATTTTGGTCTAAGAATGTTACATGAGCATTAAACGGTTTCCTAATGCATTAACTTCCTCTAACGACCAAAATAGTTGGTGTAATAATGGAACTATAAAAAGATGTGGGAACAAGGACTTTTTACTTCTTGTTGCGGATGATATTTTCTTCATAAGTTTATGAAGAAGTCTTCAGTAGCTAGGTATTCAGCCTCGAAGCTAAAATATTTATTTTCGATCGAAAATCAAAATAGGAGGAAATCCTTAGATCGGACTCTTAGAGCGAGGGGGAAGGATCTTACTTAAACCTTGGACTGATTCCTTGCACCCGAAAGCCAGAGCGAGGGGAAGAATGTTTTAGAATCGAAAAGAGTTTTTCTTGCATCAGATATAATCAAGAAAAAATGGCGGTAGAAGTAGGCTGGAGGAAAAAGGACATTTTCGTCTGCACACCATTTTTAAAATAAAGAAAAAACATTTAATGAACGTCATGATCAAAATGTAACATTGTATTAGAGTTATCCCGTCCCGCATCGTCAGGCCACGTATGATCCATGTGGACCAATAAGGAGAGCGGTGCAGCCATGTAGGACTTGCTCCATCGAAGGCGGTGTACAAAGACTTTTCCTTAGCCCATACAAGCTTTTTTTTAATTGCATACAAGATTTTCTTACCTTTGACTTTGAAGCCTTCTGGTTGTCCATATAAATTTTCTCCTCCAAATTATCATGAAGAAAAGCTGTCTTCACATCTAACTGCTCAACCTCCAAGTCTAGACTAGCAGCAATACCTAAGCAACACGAATTGAAAACATTTTAATAATAGAAGAAAAAATCTCTTCAAAGTCAATACCTTTCTTTTGACCAAAGCCTTTCAAACCAAATTGCCTTGTACTTTGGTTGAGAACACTGTTGTTAAGTCTTTAACCTGAAAACCCACTTGTTCTTTAAAGCCTCCTTCCTTTTGGTAATTCCACTAAATCATATGTGTGGTTCTTCTGTAAGGCATCCATTTCTTCTGCATACTTCTAACCACTCCTTTTTCTGCTCACTTTCAACTGCCTTTGGTACATTCTGGTTCACCTTCATCAGTAAGCATTATATATTTATATAGAATACCTTTTGGAAGGTTGACGTTGTCTGGTAGATCTTCTCAGCTGAGGCTCTGTAGGATGTTGCTCCTGATCTTTTCCTGCTCAACATGTCCTACATATGAGTTAATATCTACTCCTACACTATTTTCTTGCACATCTTTCCCATTACCTTGACATGCTGAAGGAGTAACTAGGTCAAAATATATTAATCCTTCTGCAAAAGACTTGACTGACACCTCCTTCTTAAAGTCTTGAAGGGTTTGATCTTCAAAAAATACAACATCTCTGCTTCTAAACAACTCTACCTTTCTGGATCCCAAAGTTTATAACCAAACTCATCATGTGAGTAACCAAGCAAAGCACATTCTTTTGTTTTATATCCAGCTTGGACCTCTCAATGTCTGGAACATGTAAATGTATGGCAATCAAACACTCTTAAGTGCTTGTAAGAGACATCTTTCTTGACCATATACGCTATGCAACATCACCATTTAGAGCTGTACATGTGATAAATTTATTACATCAACGGCTATAAATAAGGTACTGATTAAATCACTTTCCACACTATCCCACTAGAGGAGACTTGGAAAATCACCGTGCAAGCGCCTCGCACGATGCTCATCGCGAGCATTCGCCCGCACTTGCCACGAGCGCAAGCCTGAAAATTGCTTGTACTAAGCCTCCAAAGCCATAAAGGCAAAGTTATAGATAGAGTTAGCAGAAAGCTGGCTCGGTGCATATATGAACCCGATCCAAAACCATCGAAGAAATCTCTCTCTCTCTATATATATATATATAATTTAAAATAAATCCATAACTTCTGCCAGATTTCTAATTTATTTAATATGAGTTTTTATTTAAAAAAATAAAAATTTGGATAAAAAATACTATAAAACATATCCTTAAATTATAGGTTCCCAAATGATATTTTTTCTAAAAATTCATCCCCAGTTATATATATTCATTAGTTTAATTATAACTTTCTTATTTGAATTTTATTTTAGATAATTTGATCAGATACATTACAAAATTAACTCAATGTTAGGTGCTATGAAAGTATATTTATTAAAAATATTTTTAAATATTTTATATAAAATATTTTTTAAAATATCATGATATCATGAAGTTATTCATTTGTCATTTGACTTAAACACCCTGCCAATTTTTTTTTTTTTTTGGCCTTATTACCCATCCTGCAACTTCCACGACCCTTCTAGCTAGCTGTCCTTTTCTCTGCTTGTCGTCGAGTATTAATTAAGGCGTCCAACTTTTTGTTGGACGTTTGAAATAGCAAAGGGCATACAACTTCGTGGAACATGACAGAAATAATAGAAGCCAGCAAGCGTGGAGTCTGATTGGTAGGTTGGAATTACAGATCTGTGCGTAAGCCACGCACTTGGCAGTCGGCATACTTAGGCTCTTGGGAGGCAAATTAATTAGAAATTTCTGTGGAAATTTTCTGCCGCAGCTGCCCGTTCAACAAATTAGAATAAGTACATATTATTGTATAGCCAATTAATTGCAAACAAATCAAAGTCAAGGTGCAATAATACTTTTGATGGATTAGGGTCTTTTTGAATGGAAGGGAACGAAGAGAAGGGAAAGAAAAAAAAAAAAAAAAGAATGGTCATAAGTTATCTTGGAAGGAGAGTGAAAAAAAAGAGAAAGAAGGGAATGAAAGTAATCAATTTACTTTCTTTCCCCCTTAACGAGTGTAAATTTGTTAACCCCCAAATCGAAGGATTAGCTGGGAAGGAAAAAAGTTTAAATTATACTTATTTGGAAGACCAAAATATTCTTCTCTATATTTATATCATTTTTACTGTTCATTATCTAGTCTATGATTTTTCTTCTCCTTCACGGTTGCCTTCCGTTGCCTTTGTCTTTGTCACCGAGCACCGCCTTGAAACATATCATTACGAAGTATGCCCATTATCCTCTGTTCAAAGTATGCCCATTATCCTCTGTTCAACCCTTTTTGTCCTCTGTCGTTTGCTATTTTGTTATCCTCTCCTAATCTTTTTTTAGTTTTACATTTGCTTGCTGATGTGGAAAGATTTGAACGGACTAGTTCTATTGCATTCTATAATTTGCTAATCTACAACGATGTATATCCAATATATCGAGTGGAGAAAGCATTTGCTTCTCGCATGGCTTGATCTGCATTTGCTTCTCGCATGGCCTAGCCTGACGTCTTATGTGATTGATGAGAGTTCTATCGTTTGATCTGTACGAATGTGATATAATTGTCACATATCTTTTTCGTTCCTTCCCCTTCCTTTCTATCCAAACAAGATAATTAATATTACCTTCCTTTTTCCTCACCTTCAATCTTGTTAGAAGAACAAACCTTTCTCTTCCTTTCCTTTTCATCCCTTTTCTTCTTTTTTACTCTCCCTTTCCTTCCCCTTTAAACATTCAAATATAGCTTTAATTTAGTCGACCAAGTCCTTCTTGGCTTTTTTGATCACTTTTTGATCAGCTGGCTTAAAGCCAAAAAGGAAGAGCCCGGCCCGCCGCCGATAAATAGGGAGGGCTGAACTTACGTTAATCTTGCTCCAAATTAAGAGGCTAGAGATATGGCTTCTAGGCTGTCGCTGATTCTTGAGCTGCTACCATGCTTGGCAATCCTTGTACTGTTTGCAACACTGGGTAAATGTGCGTCGTCGGAGGCAAATTCATCGTCTTCGTTAATAAGCTGTACCGACGTTTTCTATCCGTTGGTAAATCCGGTGAAGCTCTGAAAGGCTTCGAAATAATTTGCATGGACAATTCTCCATACTTGCAGTTGGAGGATAACGATACTTACCTGATCGAAGATATCTCGCTGCTGCTGCAAGGCTATGTGACCATCAACGCTGGTCCTGGTGTTGCGATATGCAGCGGCGAGTCCTTCACATACTCTCGCTTGTTCGATATAGAGAGCACCCCTTACACGATATCGGAGGGCATGGGGAACATGCTGACCGCGATCGGTTGTGACAGTGTGGCAATCATCCAAGATACAGGGAAAAGCCGTAAATGGAAAAGTGCTTGCGTTTCCTTCTGCGACGGCAAGGACTCTGTTATTAATGGGTCTTGCACTGGCTTGGGATGTTGTCAAGCCTCCATCCCAAAAGGTATCAAGAGCTTCAACCTGACGCTCAGAAACGGTGTTACCCTCCAAGGGCAAGGGTTATTCTTCAATTCGTCGTCATCTATGCCGTGCAGCAAGGCCGTCTTTGGTAAGCAATCGAATTTCACATTCTCAAGCGAGATGCTGTCGGATGAATTTGACCACACCATGAGTTATCCAACTCTTCGCTTGGTGTTGGAGTGGGCCATCGGAAACGATCCGTGTGAAAAAGCGAAGAGAAACCTGTCAACCTATGCTTGCAAGAACAACAGCTACTGCTACGATTCATTCAATGGTGGGTATCGCTGTAATTGCACACAAGGATATCAAGGAAATCCTTACCTTGTAGATGGATGCAAAGGTACGTATGCATCAGATTATATTTTCATGAAATATATATATATATTTATATGTATATACCGACATATGAGTGCACAAACACATGGATGCATGGATAAATATACTATTTAGTTTAGCAGCTTAACACTGTTCCCAACCATTGGAGACCCAAGCATGCTTGCTTTCTTCCCCAGTTATACTTGTTTTTTTTCTTTAACAAAGCTTCCAGAATCAAGATTGAGACATCATCAACTGTGAGATCTCGTGCCCTTGTTTGTAGTTTAAATAATATTTTTTTGACTAACTTATTTTGGATAAGATTTTATATTATCACAAATGACATCAAAGTAGATCCGACTCATAATATCTGTGAATGAGAAGATACTCTAGCAGCTAGAGTCATCATGTTTGTTAATTTGCTTGAATTAGGCTTTGGATTTGGATTTTTACCTTTAGCGTAATAAAGATATTATGACTTAAAAATGAGAGGAGAATGTGAGAACATGCACTATCTTAACTTATGTTTTTGGATGAGATCGTAGTTTGTTATATATTTAAATCGTATACATAAACTAGATGATGGTACGTTATCCAACTTATGTTTGGGAGAAATATGTGTCACATCTTGAGCCTGTAATCTTTTTCCAAATGGACCAAGGATGCAACCATTGTGCTATGACCAATTTCAGTCCAAAAAAAAAAAAAAAATTCACAGAGATGCCATAACTCAGATGGCAACCAGGACCGGATCTTGTTAATTTAGTTTTGCTTCTACTCTACCTTTAATATATGTATGCTTGCGAGACCATGGTTGTTGACTTCAACACGTTTTCACTCTTGCAAGATATTGACGAGTGCCAGAATCCAGAGCTCAATCCTTGTGTGGCCGGATCGTGTATTAACAAGCTAGGAACAGTTTCTTGTGCCTGTCCAAGTGGCCAACGTGGTGATGGTAGAAAGAAAGGAAGTGGCTGTAGGAATATGCTGCCATTGAATCTTGGGATAGGTAACATATTCAAATTTTTTTTTACTCAATGCAAAACAACGCCCAGAGGCTAGAGTTATATATCTTTTGCTGATGATTTATTTGGTCTGATGAAAACTGTTAGAAATATGCCAATTGTCAATTTGCCCTGTTGGTCCACCCTCATGTGGGGATACAAATAGATCAAGTCACACCATATCATAATTTACCACGGCCTAAATTGAATTCATATTTGGATGATACTTTTGGACTTGGACTTAAACTATATTTTTTTAATTGGACTGGATCCATGGTAAGAATTTTAAAACCCATGAGTCATTTGGGTTGGTTCGAGTTGGAGTTAAGTATGACTTGAATCCAACTCGAATTTCTTGAGTTTAGATTGAAACTAGATTTAACTTTGAATCAAGCATCTCGCTATTATTTTATTGCTAAATTTTAATCATTAATAATTAAACATAGAGTTATTAAAAATTTAAGTCAAATCAAATAAGCTAACTTAAATTTATGTTCAAAAACTTTTAATTACATCAAATTAATTGATCATTCTTGAAGTTATAAATTATATTTTTAAAATGTATATTCATATACTTAAAGATGTTATCAATAGAAATCCACTAAAATAAACAATAAATTATGATAACTGCATATAGTTAAGTGGAAGTAGACTATAGGAGATATAATTATTAAGATGAAAAGAAGAACTAGTTCAAATTAGAGTTCATTCAATAATTAGCAAGAATAATTAGAGTGAAGGAAAATGATATTTATATAGTTCATATTTATGGGTTGAAAATAAATTATGATTGGAAGAAATGTATTTCATGATTTTTTATGGAATTCATTTGCAAATACTTGATTTCTTATGTTTGGGAACATAATAGGGATTTGAAACCCAAATTACTAAATCATAAAATTGCTTCCACTTATAGGCTCCATTTAGAACACCGATCACTACATAATTCATTTCCAATTGAAATATAGCAAATTTTATTTGTAAATGAATTCTCATGTTTAGCCCACTATACATAAAACTATGAAATTAAAATTTTTAAATAAAAATTGAATTCAATGTTTTATTTTTCTAAAGTACCTTTATTTAATAATTAATTAAAACTAATGATCTAAGAATTGTTATGTTAGTTATATTATTAAATGACTTTTAATTATATTAATTATTATTATATTTAATGACATTTAATTATAATTGAACGTAATTTAGGGTAATTTGTTATATATTTAATTAACACATAATAAACTATTAATAAATATAATATAATAATATTATTAAAATGTACTATATATTAAATAATATAATTTATAATATTAGTAATATGATATTCAATAATATTATATTATATATTGATATATATATTATTATAGTAGTTATTATATAATTTATCATAGTATTATAAATCAATTATACATTATAATAATTATTAATATAATAACCATTTATCATAATAGTAATAATGTCATAAACATGGGGTAATTTTGTTTAAAAATTTGTTTCCTTTATTCTTTAGAATTCATTTGCAAATCCTATCAAAATTGTTTAGAATTACAATAAGAAGAAATAATTTCATGATTGGTAGTTTAGTTTTTTAAGTCCATAAGATCACTATTAGTATAATGAATTTTTATTATTAGTAATTATTATAATATATAATTTTACTATATTAATACTAATATATTTATAATATTATGTTATATTGTGATATTATAATATTATGTTATATTATAATAATATTTATATGAAATTATAATTAAAATATTTAAATATTACTATAGTTAGTATAATTAAGATAACAATTCTCAAATCATTATTTCCAACTAATTATTAGATAGGAGCAATTTAGGAAAATGGGATATTGAATTCAATTTTATTTATTCCAAACAGAGAATTCATTTGCAAATAAATTCCATTATAGAATTCGTTTCATTTGCAAATAAATTCCATAATGATTTGTATTTAAATGGAGCCTTGTATAATTCTCAGTTCAGGTTAATTTTTTTATTGACTTAAATTTAATCTAGATGATATACGAATAGTGTTAGATTGAAATATATATGATTCAAAATTGATCCAAAATTTAGATGAGGTCAATTTTTACGCCTAATCCAAACCATAACTTTCAAATATGGATCAAGTTAGATCTAATTGGGTTAGAAATAGGTTAGATTATGATCTGATCCATTTACATCCTTACTCTCTGTGTGGGGGCTGGATGCTATAGTTGCAAATCATATCATAAACAATGAATGCTAAACATGCATTTGCCAAGCATAATAAAGTTTAGCTCGGTGCATGTCCAATTTCACCAAATCAAGCTTTGGTTGTACCAGCCCACCTAAAGTGATGTCATGTAGGAGAATAGTTTTATAATTTTTTTTTTCTAGAGTTGGTATAATTTCAAAGGTCAGCATAAAATCATCTTTTGCACTTATTGAGAAATAATTACCATCAACTAAGATTTTTTATAAATTGAACTTTCAATTTTTATGTTCAGGTTTGGGGCTAAGCCTTTATTTATTCTAATCATTGGAAGTTTATGGACATACTGGATCTTCAAAAAAAGAAAACTTGCTCAGATGAAAGCCAAGTTCTTTCAACAAAATGGAGGCTTCTTTCTCCAGCAACAAATCTTATCTCAAGAATATGATGCAATAGCTAAGATTTTCAGTACAGAGGAACTAGAAAAGGCGACCAACAACTTCAACGACAGCCAGATCCTTGGTCAAGGTGGTTATGGTACTGTATACAAGGGTGTCTTGCCAAATCAAAAAGTTGTCGCCATTAAGAAGTCCAAATTAGTTGATGGAACCAGATTGAACAGTTCATCAATGAGATCATCATTCTTTCTCAAATAAAACATAGGAATGTTGTCAAACTTTTGGGCTGCTGTTTAGAGACTGAAGTTCCATTGCTTGTGTATGAGTTCATATCCAATGGAACCCTCTTTCACCTTATCCATGGGGAGAATCATAACATTTCAATGTCATGGAAAGATCGTCTAAAAATGGCTATAGAAATTGCAGAAGCACTAGCATATCTGCACTCAGCTACTTCAACACCAATCATTCACAGAGACATCAAGTCCACAAATATTATTAGATGAGAATTATACAGCTAAAGTATCAGATTTTGGAGCTTCAAGGTCAGTCCCATTTGATCAAACACATGTAAACCACACTAGTGCAAGGAACATTTGGATACTTAGATCCAGAGTACTTTCACACAAGCCAGCTAACAGAGAAGAGCGATGTTTATAGCTTTGGAGTAGTTCTTGTAGAGCTATTAACTAGAGAGATTCCAGTATCTTTTGCTAGGTCAGAAGATCAGAGGAATTGTCTACATATTTTCGATTGATGTTTGATAAGCAGTGCCTACTTCAGTTGATAGAGCCTCAAATTGTACAAGAAGCTGGAACGGAGCAACTCTTTCCTGTTGCACAACTTGCTAGAAGGTGCTTAAATTTGAAAGGAGAAGAAAGGCCAACCATGAAAGAAATTGCCATGGAGTTAGAAGGCCTAATGAAACTCCATAAGCTGCAGCTGGCTCCCCAAAACCTTGAGAAAATGGAACCTTTGCTAGATGAGATGGGGATGGGACTTTCCAATGGATGCATTGAGGAAAACAAGCAACAGAGTCTGGAAATTGATATGTTAACCTCCATAAATCCCCTGGGGTGATGCCTTTATGAGAGCCAACTTTTTTCAATAGTGAGTTGGGGAGATATTTATTATAGTCACTAATGCGCCCTTTGAATATGCTAAGCAAATGTTGATCAAAATATTTTGTGTGCTTCATGTTTTGTTGCTATCTCTAATTTACATATATCAATGTATTATATGATATGTACTCTTGATGAGTATTGCTATTTACTCATCGTATACTATTTTTTGACATGTAATATGTTCTATATTGTTTTAATATCTCATAGCAAGTATCTTTAATTACTATTCTTGAAAATAACTTGAAGTTCCATTTGATAAAACTAGCACCCCAATGACTACATGCTACTTATTTTGTCTGGTTTGAATCCTTTAATTGGGCTAGACTTGCTTCTACTCTACAAGGGAATAGATACTATTCTCCTATCATATCTCCTAATTGTCACACCACTATATTGATTGATGATGTGGTTCTCAACCATATTAGCATGGTCGAGGTTATAACAAGGCAAACTCAAATAGCTACCTCCCTTTTATTACTTGGATCCTCCACCTTCCCCTTTAGCTGATCTCTTTCATTCTTTATCTATCTCTTTGTCCTCCCCTATTTTAACCATTGGACTCTATTGGCTAGCTTGCTAGATGCCACCGATTAGTTGGCAATTGATTTAGGTATTCACATCTCGGATCCCTTGCTCTACTATCTTCACTATTTTGTTTTTCCTTCTTAACTCACTATTATTGATTTAGCTATCTTTTCTAGCTATCCTGTCACTAGTCCTCATTGATATGCTGACCATCTAAATTGCATCATAGCAGCAATTGATAGCCACTACTTATATGTTAGAGCTAACTGGCTAACCTATTTTTCTTTTATTTTATAACCAAGTTTGTCGCTTCTACTACCTAATATAGGCCATTTGCTACCTCCACTAGTAAGTGGGCATAAAACATAAATACTTTTATTTCTTTCCCTTCCTCTTTCTCTATCTTCTTTATCTTCATATATGAGATGAAAATCCTTTCTACTTCATCATATTCCTTGTTACTAACCAAAGAGGCCAACCTTCACTCTATCTTTATGCCCCTCTCGTCCTCTCTCTCTCTTTCTATCTCTCTCTCTCTTCCTCCCTTCTTTGATCTATAGCCTCATTGCTTATAGCCATGCCTTAACCTAGAAGTTGAGGGCCCTAAGCCCCCTACTCCGCATCCTATCGCTCTTCCCCCTCACTGCTTATAGCCCCATTGCTTATAGCCATGATTCTCTCTCTCCTTCACTGCTCATCGGCGCTCCCCAAGAGCTCCCGATTGGCCACCTCCGGAGGGACTCCCCAGAGAGATCCTTCTCCTCATTTCTGTTGATCGTCGATCCCTACTGACTTGAGCGTCGGAGGGTCTTCCGCGGAGGGCCACCCCAACGCCTCTCGCGTGACGACTTCTGTGCAGGTCCGCCCAGAAGGAAACGCAGATCAGGAGACCGATCGCGCCCGAGTCAGAGGACAGATCCCGGCGGCAACAGAATGGCACTAGAGGAAGGGCCTCAAGTCCAATTAAAACTTGAAGAAAGGAGATAAGGATCTCGATCTGGAATAGAACCTCTCCAATGGCTAATCGGAGAAGAGCAACCTCTGAAGCCCAGGACCAGGTCGTCTCTCAAAGACCTGATCCGACAAGCAACACGGCGCCGTAGCCACCGCCAGTTGAGACCCCGTCACCGCCAGCCATCCCGGTGACCCAGGATCAGTTCGCCATGCTGGTCCAGCAGGTCCAAGCCCTGACCCATCTGGTTCAGGAGTGCCTCGCAACTGCCCCTGCTCCACGCCTTCCTAAGGAGGCCACAGCCCCTTTTTCTCCGGCCACCTCTTCTTCTGGCCCGCATGGAGTCGCGGGCCCCCCGCACCGACCCAAGGAGGACAAACCAGCCCCACGAGGTGACTACAACAGGGATCTCCCCAGATCTCGGCGGGCCCGATCCCTCTCTCCGGAGTCCTCCCGCCATGATTCAACGCCATCCCCATGCTCTCCTCACCCGGCTCCTCCTCTTACATCTGAAGAGGAGATCCACCGACAACTCTGGGAGATGCGCCAAGAGCTGGACGCTGCCAAGCACACTCATCCGCCTCAGCCCAAGACGGAGCAGGGCATCCCCTTCACCAAAGGGATCATGGAGGAAGTGATTCCCTCCCATGTCAAGCTACCCTCCATCGAGCCTTACCATGGCTCTTCTGATCCGGATGACCATCTCAGTAGCTTCTGGTCAATAATGATGTTCCACGGAGCATCAGACGCGATCCTCTGCCACACCTTCCCTTCCACCCTCAGAGGATCTGCCCGAACCTGGTTTAACGCCTTGAAACCAGGTTCGTTGATACTTTCGACGAGCTGAGCCACCTTTTTATTGGCCAGTTCGTCAGTAGCCGCCGTCACCGACGGAGATCCGACTCCCTCTCCGAAGTTAAGCAGAGAGAGGGGGAGTCCTTGAGGAATTACCTTAGCCGTTTCAACAAGGCCATGCTGGAGGTGGACCACCTTAATCATGAGGTGGCTATGTCCGCCCTAACAGGGGGAGTCTTGAAGGAGAGCGACTTCTACCTGGCGATGGAGGTCAACTACCCCCCGAACCTCTCCGATATGATGGTCCTGACAGATAAATACACCAGGATCGAAGAATCGCGGTGAGTTGCCCACACCGAGCTGGCGAAGAAAAAAGAACCTGAAGGTTCCGATAGGCACCGACCCGTCTGTCAGCCAAGCCCGCCTCGTCGCCAAAGAGCTCCCCGCCACCGCCGAGAAATTGCTCCCGGAGCCCGTCCAGGCGATTCGACCGGTACACTCCGCTCACTGTACCCAGGGCACAAATCCTCATGAAGATAGAGTGCCAGCTCTCCCGACCAGCTCCTCTCCGAGGGAACCCAACTCGGAGGGACCCCACCAAATACTGCCGCTATCACAAAGAACATGGCCACGACACCGAGGAATGTTGGCAGTTGAAGAATGAGATTGAGAGGCTGATTCAATGGGGCCGACTGAACTAGTTCAGGAGGGCACCCGAGCCAGGACAAGGGGGCGATCACCAGCCCGAGCTTCAGCAGCCTCCTCCTCCTCCAAATCCGCCTATAATCGGCCACATCAACATGATTGAGGAAGCCGATGGCTCAAGCTCTAGAGATGATGACGAAGGCTCGGCACCAAAGAAAGCGCGAACGGGCGAGCTCTCCTTCTCCGACGACGATCTCTGAGGGATACAGTTCCCACATGACGATGCACTGGTTGTATCCCTTAATTTAAATGACTATGATGTAAGCCGGATCCTCGTTGATAGTGGAAGCTCCATGAATGTTTTGTACCTTGATGTGTTTGCCAAGATGAGATTGCTCATGGAAAACCTCTGAGCCGTGGACTCCACCCTAATGGGATTCACAGGCGACGTCATCATCCCAGAGGGGGTCGTAACCTTAACGGTTCGGGCAGGAACCTAGCCCCTTGTGGCCACTGTTCACACGGACTTCCTAGTGACTAAGCTCAGGTCGTCCTACAATACGATATTTGGAAGACCTAGCCTGATGTCTCTCAAAGCCGTTGTATCCATCCCACACATATCTATGAAATTCCCCACCGGGCGAGAAATTGGTGTCGTCCGAGGGAGCCAAACTATGGCTCGGTAGTGTTTTGTCATCAGCCTTCAATCCAGAATGCCTGAAGTTGATGGGCTGGATGCTCGGAAGGAATTCACGAGCAACGAGGGGAACCAGCCGAAGACCTGGAGGAAGTACCACTGGACGAGGCTCGTCCCGACCGAACCATAAAAATCGGGTCGCTGCTGAAGGCGAATCCCGGCAGGAGCTGATCAACTTCCTCCAAAGCAACGCTGATATTTATGCCTGGTCCGCCTCCGACATGCCAGGGATCAGCCCCGATGTTCTTGTCCACCGCCTTAACGTGGATGGAATGTACCGGCCCGTCAAGCAAAAGAAGAGGAGTTTCGCTCCAGAGCGGCAGAGAGCTATTGAGGAGGAGGTTGATAAACTTTTCAAGGCGAACTTCATTCGGAAGGTGAATTACCCTAGCTGGTTGTCAAATGCCATCATGGTAAAGAAGTCGAGCAGCAAGTGGTGGATCTGCATCAACTTCACTGACCTCAACAAAGCGTGCCTGAAGGACAGCTTCCCTCTCCCCGAATTGATCAGCTTGTGGATGCCACCTCGGGTCACCAAATGTTGACGTTCATGGATGCCTACTCCGGCTACAACCAGATCCGAATGGCCCCCGAAGATGAGTAAAAGACCCCCTTCATAACTGACCGAGGTACTTACTGCTACCGTGTTATGCCTTTCGGTCTTAAAAATGCAGGAGCTACCTACCAAAGGCTGGTCAAACAAGGTCTTCAAAGAACAAATATGCCGGAACATGGAAGTATACATCGACGACATGCTGGTCAAGAGCAAAGAAGCATCACAGCACGTCGAGGATCTCTCGGAGAGCTTTGCGACACTCCGCAAATATCAGATGAAGCTCAATCCGACTAAGTGCACCTTCGGCGTTAACTCTAGGAAGTTCCTCGGCTTCATGGTCTCCCAGCGGGGGTATCGAAGCTAACCCCCAGAAGATCCAAGCTCTCCAGCAGATGGCGCCCCCGGCGTCTATTAAAGAAGTCCAGCGCCTAACCGAAAGGATAGCGGCTCTTAACCGCTTCGTGGCGCGCTCTGCCGAGAGGTGCCTGCCCTTCTTCAAAACTCTCCGGTGGGCTAAGAATTTCCAGTGGACCCCCAAGTGTCAAAATTATTCAAAGATCTCAAGAAGTACCTCGGCTCTTCCCCACTCCTCAGCAGTCCAAATCCTGGGGAGACATTGTTCTTGTATCTGGCTGTCTTCGAAGGTGCTATTTGCTCGGTGCTGGTTAGAGAAGAAAATAAGGCCCAGAAGTCGATTTATTATGTCAGCAAACTGCTCCGAGACGCGGAGACGAGCCCGAATCGAGAAGATGGTGTTGGCCTTGATCACCTTGGTCCGAAAGTTGCGGCCGTACTTCCAGGCGCATTCTGTGACAGTCCTGACTGACCAACCCATCAAGGCGTGGTCCATCGCCCGGAGACATCAAGGAGAATGACTAAATGGGCCGTCGAGCTGAGCGAGCATGACATCCGATTTCAGCCTCGCTCGGCCATCAAAGCTCAGGTGCTAGCCGACTTCCTCCTCGAGTGTACCATCCCAGAGGACGGCTCCACCCCGACTCCTCCGAGGAACCAAATCTGGCGCCCGATGGCTCTCCATGTCGACGGGTCATCCAATGCCTATTGCTCCAATGCGGGTTTGGTCCTCACTAGCCCGGAGGGGGCGACTTTTGAATATGGCATCCGCTTCTCCTTCCCGGCCTCCAACAACGAAGCTGAATATGAAGCCTGCTGGCCGATCTTCGGATCGCCCGTAGCCTTAAGGTGGAGAAACTGAATGCCTTCACCGACTCCCAGCTAGTGGCGGGTCACGTGCGAGGGGAGTTTGAGGCCCGGAAATCGAACATGATCTGATATCTCAAGAGGTTCGGAGCCTACTCTCCCATTTTCCTGAATTTGAGATCATTCATGTTGGTCCAGATAGCAACCCAAGAGGGGGTGAATTGGGTTTTGTTGGCCCAGATGGCAACCCAAGAGGGGGGGGTGAATTGGGTTCTTAAAAATTTAAGTCTTTTTAACTTTAGTTGATTAGTTAGCAAAATGTGCAAGTGAGAGCTAACTTTAATCAATACACAAGCAAATAATAAAGAGAGATAGAGAGAGAGAAAATATAGCACGGCAAACACAAGATAATTTTATAGTGGTTCGGTGCAACCAACACCTACGTCCACTCCCAAGATTCACTTGGGTCCACACTATAATCTCTCAGATTACAGCCGAGTTGTTTTCCAAGCTCACAACTCAAACTTGTTGTTTTCCCGGGATCACAACGAACCCAGCCGGTTTTACTCGGGCTTACCAGCACAAAACCCTACACGTTGTTTTTCACGGGCTCACAACTAACCCAACACAAGCACTCCGGCTTGCAACGAGGTATAACCTCCACTGATTCAATCCACTGATTGAATCAGCAAACAAAAATAACAGAGTTTAAATATAAAAATGCTCCCCTTGAGCAAATATACAAATAAAGTATAAAAAGGGTTAGAAAAGCCTGATAAGATTGCAGATGGTTGTGGCTTTGGCTTTCTTCCTTCTCCTCTTTAACTCCTCTTGAAGTATTGAATCAGGCCTCAGCAAGATTCTTGACCGTTTGAAAACTTTGGAGTTGAGATGAAGCTTTTTCTCTTTTGTTGAATGTTGAAAATCCTTCGATTTGATCTTTGAAAGCTTTTGGATTTTCTTTTGACTCTTGTGGATTGATGAGAAGGAGCAGACGAAACTTCCTCTTTGATTTCACTCCTTTTGAATCACTCTATTTTGAACTAGAAGATTTTTCCAATAAAGCTCTGTTTTTCCCTCTTTTTGAAAGATATCTCTCTTTTTCTTTTTTTTTTTCTTGTTTTTCTCTCTTTTTTGATTTGAAAAGAGCTCCTCTATTTATAGATTCTGCAAAATATATCCGTTAGAAACAAGAAAAATAGCCGTTATTCAAAAATCTTACCGTTAGAGCTGATGTGTCATCCAGAAAAATCGCGTCCAGATTCTGGAGTCGGCTCGAGCACTGCGGAGTCGGCTCGAACAATTCCAGAAACACCTAACTTTCAAGGGTCGACTCGAGATATGCGGGGAGTCGACTCGAGAAGTGCTCAAAAATGAGCCTTTGCCGTCTGAGTCGAGTCGGCTCGCACAGTCCATGAGTCGGCTCGCGAAGGTTCAGGGGTCGACTCTTGAAAACTCAAGTGTCGACTCAGGACAACATTGAAAAACAGACATTTGGGGAGTCGACTCGGAAACCCTTGAGTCGGCTCGGGAGCGATACAAAATCAGAAAAATGTTCTGATAGACTTTAAAACTCGTCCCAAATAAATTTAAATATAAATGTGACTTGAATAGAATTGATTTGATCATCAATTCAAGACATTTTCCATTAAGTTATTGATTATCAAATGTAGTATAAAATTCCTTTTGAAATCTCAAGTTTAATTCATGAGTATAACTCAAGTAAAAATTCTTTTTGTTTTAATTGATTCAAAACTCATTGAATGTAAACATTGGTAGTTCATTTTTCATTTTTAAATAAGCTCAAGGTTTTGATAAATAAACTCATTGTTTCTTTAATATACTCATGGCTTTTGGAAATCATCAAAATCAATAAGTTGGGGCAATTATGTTTCAATAATTTCTCAACAATCTCCCCCTTTTTGATGATGACAAAAACATTGAGTATATGCATTATAAAATTAAAAAATTTATGATACCAAAATCAACTTTTGTGTTCATGGAAAGGCTCCCCCTCAATGAGGTAGCTCCCCCTATGAACCTCAATTTTATAATTCATTCAAAATTTTTTAAATTCAAAAACTTAAGCAAATAAACCTTTTTCTTTATGAAATTCAAATTATCTCTTCCCCTTATATGAAACATATATTTTCTTTTTCTTATTTAATTCTCTCCCCCTTATTTAATTAGGGCAATTAAAAGCATATAAGGTTTAAACAAATCTTCCTCTTAAATATGATGATGCATATACGATTAAATCATATAAATCTCTCCCCCTTTTTTGTAATCAACAAAAAGGTTGAGATGCATCAGAGCATCAACTTGATTAAATTCATTCGAATTCATTCAGCATCTAAGTTATCAATTGAGTATTGAGATATTCAAAATTATATCAAATTAAACATAAGCATTCAAGGATATTCAAAGGTACTCATAATTGAAATGAACATAACTTTTCTCATTACTTCAAAAGTATGTCAAATTACATCAAAATGTAACACAATCTCATTGTAATGAAATTAAACTAACTTAAATTCATCAAAGTTCAAATACAGTCATATTAAAGCAAAACTTCCTAGATACAATCTAGTAAGGAAATCTAGAAATACAAACTATGATAAGTATCAAAATCATTTGACACGCTTGAAAACTATACTCTTTAAGTGTCCAATCATTTCCATGATATCATCCTTTTGTGATTTGTTAAAGTCATTCATAGTTACTTGTATCTGATCAACTGCATCAATATCTCTTCTTAACTGATTAGTTCTATCAAGATACACATTGGATCCATCAGCTATCCCTTGAAGTCTTTCAAATATCTTCTTAAGCTCAGCATTGAGGAGTGA
>UESW01004707.1:604882-637230 GCA_900491605.1 Calamus simplicifolius | reverse complement strand
AAACATCCCTATTAACCAGAAGGCCACCTTCCCCCGACATCAATCCAAGAGAGGCAAAGGGGTTCTTCTTCAAAAGAGGATTATTCAGACCCATCTCAGGAGAACCCACCTTTTCAGCCTGCAGCAAAACGTTCTCAGCTGAAACTAAACCGGCACGCTCACCCTGCCCCGGCACCTTCTCTGAGACTGAACGGCCTTGCAAAGACTCCCCCACTGGACACCCAGTAGCCTTGGCTGAATTGCCCCCTACCATCGAAGGAATCGGCACCCTCCTCCGAGCCAGCTTAGCAGGAAGGCTCCACCCTCAGCAGCTTCAGCACCACTCAAGGGAACAGTAAGCTTCCTCTGAGCTCCCGATCCGCTACCAAAGGCCCCCGGAGACGACACCGACTGCATCTTCCTCCTCTCATCCCGCTGGGAACCTGGGGCAACCCTTCGTTGACGAACTGCTGCAATCCACGGACCATAAACAGGGCTAGACACAGCACCTTCGACTCCTGAACCAGACGGCTGAGAACAAGGGCCACTCAGATGCATCGTTCCATAGGAAGCACAAATCCCCTCCAGATTTTCAAAAGCAAATTGTTGCCAAAAGGGGAGGACGATCCCTTGAATCTGTGCACCCGGCCTCAGAGGACGACGAAGGTCAACCTGGAGACACGCCCTAGTGAATCCACCTCTGCTCTTCGCCATAGTGATGCATCCAGACAGATGAACTGCCCGGCTGGTTCCAGAATGACCCTGATGAATTCCTCCTTCCAGAACTCCATCGGAAGGTTGGGGAGCCGCACCCAAACCAGAGCCGACGGAATTGCATCCTTAGCCGGGATGAATTCCGGCCGCCACGGCTCTGACCCAATTACCTGTCCGTTAACCATCCATGGACGATTGAGTGCCATGTCACAGGCATTTGGATCTTCAAAACGGAATAAATGGCACCGGAATGCCAGACTGATCGGAGCAATTTCACCTTGAATTCCCGCTCTCCTAAACTCCCTGATCATCGCCGCTGCCG
Source organism: Calamus simplicifolius (assembly GCA_900491605.1). Taxonomy (NCBI): domain Eukaryota; kingdom Viridiplantae; phylum Streptophyta; class Magnoliopsida; order Arecales; family Arecaceae; genus Calamus; species Calamus simplicifolius. The sequence goes on along the minus strand of UESW01004707.1, from coordinate 636,215 downwards.
GAACCCACTTGTGGTAAGAACGGACCAGAACGGCTCTCGACTGCCATCTTTCCACTTCGGCCTCCAACTCAGCTACAGGGACACGAATAACATCCAGAAAGTACGCTTCCAGAGATGCTATTACCGACAGCGAAGGAGACGACGAGACCCAACGAAAGCCGGATCCCACATCCGTCATCCCAGAAGCCTGCCCAGCCTTAACCCCATCCGACGCCATAGGAAGAGAGGGGCCAGCAAGAGGAACAGTCCATCGGAGGCATAGCCGGAGATGACGCAGATCGCTGGAGATCGGGGAAGACGACGGCCGAATCCCGAATCGTAAAGCACACCCAGAAAATAGAACCAAAGCTCAGTTGCGCATGAACTTTAAAGCACTCCTAACACTTATTGTGTTATAAGTCTTAATCGGATGGGCTCGACTGTGAAAAATTTAATGCCAATTGCATGGAGGGCGGCAACTTAGTGAAAATTTTTATTGAATTCTTAGTTCTTTTGCAAATATTCGTAGAAAGTATGATGGATTTTATCCAAAAAAAGAAAAACAAGTAAAATAAAAATTGGAGATTCTAAGCAACTTGATGAATACCTGATAGGCATGCCTAGAAACACTCTTCTTGGCTTTTTCCTTTTTCTTGGATATTTTTTCATAATTTCTAATTTTTTAAGCAAGTTTTAGGTATTATGTGGTTTTCTATTAGAGTTTATGGTTTGGGGTGCTGGAATAATTTTCTATTAAGCGAAGCATCAGAATTGAAGTCTTTCAATTCATCTAGTTTAATTAAGCAATAGATTGGATGAAGTTTAGAAGTCCTAAATTGTAGTGCCCACTAATAGGTTTTCAAAGCTATATGGCTTTAGCCTGCTAACAGGTTAATTGGCTCAGTAGATGAACTTGGAGCATTGCAAATTGTATAAAAGCTGATTAAAGTTTACAGAAGTTGGTGGATAGAAGAAAAAAGCTACCCATGGAATAATGTTAGAGTCCTACCTTGGCATGGAGCCACCCCTGTAGCACCAATAACTCGATTCGGGATAGATTCTAACTAGCTTATGACCTGCAACGAAGATGTTGCTTAATAAGGAAGGAGATTATAATACCTCAAAATAGTCTCACATTGGATTGAAAAGAAAAGTTTGAATAGCTTATAACTCAGGTTCTCAACTACTAATTAATTTGCACTCGAGTTTTTAAGGCCACATAGTTTTGACTTGCTAATAAGTTAATTGAACCAACATGTGGGATTGGAACATTACAAATAGTATCAGAGCCGACTGAAGTATGCAAAAGTTAGTGAACAAAAAAAAAGGGCTACCTATGGGATGGTGGTTGAGCCCCACTATAGCATAGAGCCATCATTGCAGCACCAACGACCCTACTCGAGGTAGATTCTGGCTAGCATGTGGCATGCGATAAAGACATCGCTTGATAAGGGAAGAGATTGTAATACCCAAAATAATCTTGCATTGGCTGAAAGGAAAAGTTTGAATAGCTTATAACTTAAGTTCTCCTCTTACCAATTAACTTGCACTTAAGTTTTTAGGTCCACATGGATCCAACTTGCTAATAGATTAATTAGACCAGTAGATAAGTTTGAGGCATTACAAATGGTATCAGAATGGATCTGAGTATGCAGAAATTAGTGAGTAAGATGAAAGAGCTACCCATGAGATTGTGGTAAAGTTCTACCATGGTGTGAAGCCACCCTTATAGCACCAACGATTGACTCTAATCAGAATATATTCTATTTAGCTCATAGCGTGTGACAAGAATGTTACTTGATAAAAGGAAAGATTGTAATACCTCAAAAGTATTCCCATATCGAATGGAAAAAAAAAAAGCTTAAATAACTTAAAACTCAAGTTCACCTACTACTAATTAACTCGTACTCAAGTTTTCAAGACCACATGATTCCAACCCTCTAGCAGGTTAATTGGGCCAATAGGTGGGCTTGGGCATTGCATAAATTCCATGAAATCTTGAAACTCCTAGAATTGATGGTAACATGAGATGAAGTTTATTGCATCAAGTAGAACTCTTAATCTGAGATTGTTTCAGTTTAATAGCCTCTCCACGATTCAAATCCCAAGTTTGTTTCAAGATAACCAGAACTAAATTTTACAAGTTTTTCTTTTTATCCATATTCTATTAGGATTAAAAAGAGCTTTAAGGAAGAAGAGACTCTGCAAAATAAGCGGTTAGGTTACAATGGGATTTCTCCAATATAGATTTACGTGTGGTTCACATTAAGGTAGTGTTTGATAGAAAAAATATTATCCATAGATAAGTGTAAGGGATAGAGTTTGTCCCCTGGCTATCTCTAGGGATATCCCTTGACTATCCCATTGATCATATCAAATGCAAAAAGATAAATCCATAGGATAACTTTTTTTTTTACTCTTATTTGGAGGGATAACCAGCTACATTTTCTAGGGAATAAATTGAGGGGATATCCCATGGTTAACCATGGTTAACCATGGATTATTCCTTTGGTTAACTTTATTCCCAGCTATCCCTTATAGTTATGGCTTTTGGGAATAAGAGGGGATATCCTCTTATCCCCTATTTCAAACACTACCTAAAGAGACTACAAATCTAAGGAGAATTAATTTATAACCCTCACCTACATCCCACTAACCTAATATTAAGGAAACTGACATTGAGTAATGTTTAAATTAGTTACCTCATGATCTAATGTCTCTCAATCTGATGGGAATTATATATACTAGATATGAATCTAATTCATGAAAACATTGCGGAAGATATAATACAAAATTCCCAGATGCCCAGGATCCTTAGGAATAGATTCATTAAATCTCATATAAAATCTAATTTTATTCATACCTGAGTCCTTTATCGATATAGATGAGGATGAAGCCGGTTAATCCCTGCCACTAGCCGTCCACGTGTCCGACCTCTAACGGTGATCCACACAGAGAAGAAGGGATAAAGACCTCCAAGGTATGAAGATGACACTACGGAAGAGAGAGGGTGCTAGCGCCTCTTGAATCTCCTTACAGAAAGAAATACAGAAGATATCTTTGAAGAAAGATCTAATCCTTTTCTTCTCATGCTGTTCTTTCTTGGTAGGAAGGAACTATATTTATAGGTTGAAAATGAGACGTTTCAAAGGTGAAGAGACCTCTCATCATAGTAAGAAACTTTCATCATTATGGTAAGAAACTCCTCCCATCTTCATGGTAAGAAACTCCCATCTTTATGGTAAGAAACTCCTCCCATCTTCATGGTAAGATTAATCCAAGTGCCACAATCTCAACCTATGAAATTAGGAGTTGGTTATCCCATAACTACATGCCCTAATTTATACGTGTTCATCATCGAACCGTAGAGATTCATCATGCCTCATCCCTTGGGTATGATTCCATCTTCATATGGCTAAGATTGGACATCCATACCTGAATTATCAGAGCCATCCATCACATGGATCAAGTCATATATCGGTATCTAATTATTTGTTCATCATATGTACAAATAATTTCTCCTTAACATTCCTTCTATTATAATGGATCATATCCATTATAATTATATCTCTTTAAATTGGGTCTCACCCAATTATTTAATTGATCATCTTATCTGAATTAAATCTATTTTAATTCTCATTTTAATTCATCCAATATTCTCCTTAATGCGTGTGACCCATTAGGCCCTTTAATATGTTGGCAATAATTATGTCCTAATCATAGACCCTAGGAATGATTGGACATCTCTTGTCTAATTCAACAACATGATTAAGATCATGAGAGGCCTCTAGCAAAGCATCATGACCACCCAACTGCTAAAGGTTTTGTTGACGTAACCATCAACACATGTCTATGAACGGTTACCGTATGATCAAATCTTTTCGTCACATATCCCAGATCAATCAGTGGTATGGAATGTGTCAACCCTGTAATTGATCTTTGTTTACTTGATCTCAGGAAAAATTGACTCATATGAATTAGAACTTCGAAACCATTTCGAATTCCAACTCAACCTTGCAAGGATTTATCAATCAATTTAATCCATCAAGTGGCCGTGGGATATAACCCTTTCTATCAAGAGAGACGAATCCTGTCTTGATCAAACACCATCTTCATGTCCTTCATGTCATACCCAACCGACACCATATTTGCCATCCATTGCTAGAGCGATGTTTGGATGCCGTCAAAGCATGACATTCCACACATGAGATGTAATGAAGATCTCAAGTCAAAGGATCACTCACACCACCATCATTAGAGATCAACCATTGACACTATATAGAATATCCATATGGGATCTCTGTACAGGTCATCCAATGCATCGTTACAATAACGAGCATCCACATACCTATCTAAGTATCTATATACTTCAGCTTGTGAAATCAGCTGCTCACCACAAGGATGAGGATATGCAATGTGTGCTAGTCTTACGGTGTTCGATGGTGTCCAGTCCCATCTACACATCCACTAGGGAAGTTTAAAGAATCGAACCATGACGTGCAATTTGAATCTCACAATTTGTAATCTCTATTATAAATTTCATATGCATGATTCACATTCTTTTGGACTTTATCTCACAGACAAATATATCAAATAAAAGACATCTAGATAGATAAAGAAACCATTTTATTTGATTTGTATTCATAGAATGTATACAGCATTCAATCCAATTGGATATAGGGCATACACTAACACAATCTTCTCCACATTGTCCCCAATCACGTGCATATATTCCTTAATAAGTGGTTCACATTTGACCACTTGTTTTCATCGGGCTAGACTCCATATAGCCAACTTGATCAAAAGACCTTCCAATTAACCACAAACATAGTTCACATATCATTAAATACCTCTCATGAGGTTTATTCATTGTTATCATCACAAAAGATCAAGGGCTATTTGGCCACCTATCCAACATCTTCCACTTGGCCAATTAGGCTGAGATCATCATTATATAAACTCATTGATTGGACATGTCCTTTAAAATCTGACTTCTGTCAAAGGATAGCTAACATCCCCTTGGAAGGCACGGTGCTTATTGAAATCCCATTCTTTTGTACTATACCCATAACATAATGATATTGGCGATTTATGTGTTTGCCTCTTGAACCAAATTCTCCATTTTTTATGGTACTTATGTGATAAATGCATAAATAATTATCACTAAATCTATTAATTAATAAGTCAACGTACTTATTATTATTTAATATTTTAATATTTTATATAATATTTTAGAAAAACCTTATCAACTTAATAGATTGATTTTATAATTTAATGACGCAAACGGCACTCGAATCGGACTTAAAACGTGCTCGAAATTAATTTCATAAGGATTTAGCATGGATTTCAAAGCAAAAACGGTAAACACATTGCTGACTTCATCGTTCTCAGTCGCAGCTTCCTTATTTCCGCACGATTCTTATCCTAATCAAATCCAATCTTATCCTTTACCAATTCAGAAATAAATTGAATTGAAAATCTTCAAATTTGAAATAGAAACTTCATATGGAAGGAATTAGAATCTTATCCGCAATATCTTCGGGATTTCTTTGCACCGCGTCCGCGTCAACTCTGTTTTTGTAACAGGAAGCTGTTGCTTCTCCGCGTTCGGACTTCTATAAATAGCAGCAGAGGCTTCGGGGCGGGGATCATCCATGGCTTGGAGTTCCCAAGAGCCGTCCATGGAGGCTCTACTCAGAGGCTCTGTTCGTGGTTCGTGAGGCGACAGTCCGAGGTTCTGTAGGCATTCGTGGAGGCTTTGTTTGGAGAAGATCCTGGAGGCTTTGTTTGGAGAAGATCCTAGCGTGAAGGCTCTGTTCTTGGCTTGGAGACGTCTGCAGAGAGATTGCGCCTTGGTTCAAATCGTCTTCAGCCCAGTTCAGCCCATTTTCGGCCCGGTTCAAGTCTTCATCATCGGTCCACCCTGTTTGATTTAGGAGAATTTATTGCTTTCTGTTGCCTTCTTAATGTTAGCAAATAAACTCTTTTATGCACTTTTGGATGTTATTGAAATAAAATTTCTATTCATGTTTAATTATTTTTAAATTATATTTAAGTGGAAATAATTTCAGACTGATCTATGCTTAAAAGGGACGGGCCGTGATCTACGGGTACGGGCCGTGCTCTTATAAGATAGACCATATCTTAATTATTTTACACTACTGATTATCTAATTAGTTAAATTTATAAATTTATTTCAAGATAATCACTAAGTCCCTATGGAATCGATCCCTTACTCTCGCTATTCTAATAGTGAAATTAAGGTGTTTTAATCGTTGCGCTACGACACGCATCAGATTTTTGGCGCCGTTGCCGGGGACTTAAGTGTGTTATTTTGAAAAAAAAATATAAAAATTAAAAAATATAAAAATATAAAAAAATTAGATTAATTTTCTCTTAATTTTTGAATAGTTATTGTCTCTTTATTTTATTTCCTTAATTATTAGAATTTCTTATTTTCTTTTTAACATAAAAATTTTATAAAAATAAAATAAATATATAAAAAAATAATTATTTTATTTCTATGCTTAGATTGACTTTGGTGGATTTATTTTCTGTAAAACTCAAAATTCTTCTTGACATCTCATAATTTATTAGGAAATTAGAAACCTAATCACAAAAATCTTTAAAAAAAAAAAATTAATTAGATTAATTTTGTTTGATAATTTCAAGAGTTGGACATCTGTTGTTGCATAGCATTATCATAATTAACTTTAAGGGCACAAACCCCTAATCAAGATAAGGTGGGGATTTCATCACCCTTCCTTAGCCCACAAACCACATCCTTCATTCTGCATTAACCCAAACCTTTAACTCTAAAATTAATTAGACATCAGCCCCTAAGGACTTCAAGCTCAATAGGACAAGGCGGTCTTGAAAAGGAGCTGTCTAGATCTAGGGATAAACCTAGAATAGAGAGTCTAATCTTTGCTAACTTGATTGCTAAGAATTATTAAACCCTAATTAAATTATTCATTCCTCTTAGTTCTAGGAATTTTTAGGGTATTTTCTTAGAATCTCCTCTTTTTCTTTATTAAAAAAATAATAAATAAAAAAAAAATAAAAAACTGTTTGCTTTAGAGTCATTGGTAGGGTGTATGCTTGGTCGCCGATCGTTGCAACCCAACCTTATACCCTTAGATCCTGAGATAGAAAGAACTATTAGAGCAAACAGACTCAGAATTATGGATCCTAATAACGAAAATAATCAACCACGACAGTTAAAAGAGTATTTCACTCCTTCAAGGTATACCTACTCTCCCTGCATTCAAGTGCCTCCAGTAGAGGCTGCCCAATATGAAATTAAGTCAAGTGTAATCCAAATGTTACCATCTTTCTATGGACTTACAAATGAGGATCCCTACAAACACTTAGATGAATTCTTGGAAATTTGCTCAACTGTCAAGATTCAAAATTTCTCTGATGCACTTAGGCTTAAGTTATTCCCTTTTTCCCTAAAAGATAAAGCCAAGTATTGGTTAAATTCATTAGACACTTATAATTTCAACTTGGGATCATCTTCAGAGAGAATTTCTTAAGAAATATTTTCCTATAGGAAAAACGAATCAAATTAGAAAAGCCATAACAAGTTTTTCCCAGATAGATGGAGAAATGTTCCATGAGACATGGGAGAGATTCAAAGAACTGATTAGAAAATGTCCACATCATGCTATACCCAAATGGCAACTGGTTCAGTGCTTTTATGATGGTTATCAGAAAAGCATAGGCAAATGGTTGATGCTTCATGTGGTGGGACATTTATGTTAAAAAATGAACATGAAGCTTGGCAACTCTTTGAGACATTGAGTGAGAATTCATTACATCACATGTCAGTTGCTCGTCGAGACCCTCCCGTAGAACCTAAAAGAGGTGGAATATATGAAATAGGTCATTCTACAGATATCTATACTAAGGTAGATGAATTATCCCATAAACTTGATCGGATTCTACAAGTTGGAAACATCTCTTCCCATCTACTCAATTACATGAGGTCTGCATAATTTGTTCGAGTCCAACCCATTCTATAGGTGAATGTCCAGCTGCATACCAATTTCCTGACTTGTTCAAGAGCAAGCCCACCAAGCCCAAACCCGATTAGCTCCTAGAACAGGAAATGATCCATTTTCAAATACTTACAATCCTGGCTGGCGAAATCACCAAATTTTTCTTGGAAACCTCAACCTATAGCCAATTCATCGATCAGACCTAATTATCAAGAAACCAATTTTAGAAGCATGCCATATTCACAATATCCAAACATCCCACAACCTCCACCGAATAATCAGCCTACTTTTGAAGACAAAGTGTTACAAGCATTGAAAGGGCTAGAAATGAATACCCAAATCCTTCACTCCACACACAATCTATTGCAAAACTAGAAACTCAGATAGGTCAATTAGCCACAGCATTCAGTAGAAGGAGGAGGGTAAGTTACCTAGTCAGCCTATCGATAACCCAAAGGACAATTCATGGCTGAAGGTTCCAATAGTCCTGACAAATTCCCAGAACATGCTAAATCAGTCATGACTCTCAGAAGTGGAAAAACATTGAACCCACCTGAACCAACCCAGAAATTAGAAGTGGCTAAACCAGAAGAGAGAAGAAATGAAAAGAAAAGGAATTCAATGATCAAGCAATCATACCTAAAGCCCCATTCCCTAGTGCTTTAGAATCTCCTTTGCCTTCAGATAAGAAGAATATAAAAATGAATGAGATGCTTGAGTTATTTAAGCAAGTCCAAATAAACTTACCTCTTCTCGATGCTATCAAGCAAGTTCCAGCTTATGCCAAATTTTTGAAGGATCTATGCACACAAAAACGGAAAGCCAAGACACAAATACCAAAAAAGATACATTTGACTGAGCAAGTCAGCTCAGTTGTTCAGCAAATAACCCCACCCAAACTAAAAGATCCTGGTACCCCGATTATATCGTGTGTCATAGGAAACTTCACAATCAAGAAAGCATTATTAGATTTGGGTGCGAGTGTAAACCTTCTCCCAAGTTCAGTGTATGAATTATTCGGATTTGGAGAGTTAAAACCCACGACAGTAACACTACAATTGGCAGATAGATCAATCAAAGAACCTCATGGAATATTGGAAGATGTATTAGTAAAGGTGGATGAATTCTATTTTCCTGTCGACTTCCTTGTGTTGATATGGAATCTAGTGGTAATCCTAACCAAATTCCCATCATCCTTGGAAGACCTTTTCTAGCTACTGCTAATGCATGCATAAATTGTAGAACAGGTGTGATGGATGTATCTTTTGGAAACAAGAAGATGAGATTAAATATTTTTAATGCTTCCCAAGGACCACCTGTGTATGATTTAAATGAAGTAAATATGATAGAGGAAGTAGTAGATAAGAAATTCCAAAGTTTGATTGATTCGGATCCTTTACAAACATGTCTTACACATTTTGGAATAGATGACTTTGATATTGATGAGTATACCAAAGAGATAAACATGTTATTAGAACCACCTAAGTTTGACACCATCCCTCCTTGGACTATAAAATATGAACCACTTCCAACTAAACCAAGTCCTTTAATACCATCCTTGGAAGAACCACCCCAACTAGAGTTGAAACCTCTTCCAGATGACTTAAAATATTCATTCCTTGGACCCAATGACACCCTTCCAGTAATCATTGCATCTACCCTAACCTCTGAGCAGGAAGATAAATTGGTAGATGTACTTAAAGAACATAAAGAGGCAATTGGATGGACAATAGCTGATCTTAAGGGAATTGACCCTTCCGTTTGCATGCACCACATTCATAGTGAAATTAAAGCCAAACCACATAGAGACATGCAACGAAGGCTAAATCCAAACATGAGGGATGTTGTTAAGAAAGAAGTAGTAAAATGGCTTGATGCTGGTATCATTTATCCAATTTCAGATAGCCAATGGGTCAGTCCAATCCAAGTAGTACCTAAAAAATTGGGTATTACAGTGATTAAAAATGAAAAGGGCGAATCAATTCCTACTCGCACATCAACTAGTTGGAGAGTGTGTATAGATTATCGAAAATTGAATGCCGTGACTAGGAAAGACCACTTTCCTTTTCCTTTTATCGATCAAATTCTAGAACGACTAGCGGGACAAAGTTTCTTTTGTTTCTTAGATGGATATTCAGGATACAATCAAGTCAGTATTTCCTGCAGATCAAGAAAAGACCACTTCACTTGTCCCTTTGGAACATTTGCCTTTCGATGTATGCCATTTGGTCTTTGTAATGCACCAGCCACTTTTCAACGATGTATGTTGGCCATATTTTCTGATATGATTGGTCAATTTTTGGAAGTATTTATGGATGATTTTCAGTTTTTGGTGCATCATTTGATAGCTGCCTCGAGAACTTGACTAAGGTACTAAAACGATGTATGGAAATGAATTTAGTCCTAAGTTGGGAGAAGAGCCATTTTATGGTTCGTGAGGGAATTGTGCTTGGACACATTGTTTCATAGCGAGGTATTGAGGTTGATAAAGCCAAGGTTGAATTGATCTCAAATCTACCACCCCCAACCTCAATTAAACAAGTACGATCTTTCTTGGTCATGCTGGTTTTTATAGACGCTTCATCAAAGATTTCAGTAAAATTTCTCGACCATTGTGTAATTTGTTGACCAAGGATAGTTCTTTTAATTTTGATAAAGATTGTCTAATAGCCTATAACATCCTTCGAACTGCTTTGACCACTGCACAATTATCAAGCCCCCAGATTGGACCATACCTTTTGAAATCATGTGTGATGCTTCTGATTATGCTGTAGGGGCAGTTCTAGGACAAAAACTCAATCGAGAACCCCATGTAATTTATTATGCTAGCAAAACTCTTTCAGATGCACAAATGAACTATACTACTGAAAAAGAATTACTAGCAGTTGTGTTTGCCCTAGAAAAGTTTAGATCATATCTGTTAGGGTCTAAGGTTTTAGTTTATTCAGATCATGCAGCATTGAGGCATCTTATATCAAAAAAGGATACAAAACCCAGACTGATTAGATGGATCCTTCTACTACAAGAATTTGATCTAGAAATCTTAGATAAGAAGGGTTCTGAAAATATGGTAGCAGATCATATCTCTAGGATCTCAGTGGAATACAATAAAGAAATAATCAGAGATAAGTTCCCTGATGAGCAATTATTTTAATTTCCCATAGCAGTCTTCCCTGGTTTGCCCACATTGTGAATTATTTGGCAACAGGAAAAGTACCTTCCCACTGGACAAAACAAGAAAAAGATAGATTTTTCTCACAAGTCAAATATTACTTTTGGGAAGACCCTGAATTATTTAAGTACTGTTCAGATCAGGTGATTAGGCGATGTGTCCCGAAAGTGAATTCAAAAGTATACTTAACTTCTGTCATTCTCTTGCCTGTGGGGACATTTTAGTGGAAAGAAAACTGCAACAAAGGTACTACAAAGTGGGTTTTATTGGCCAACTCTTTTTAAAGATGCACATGAATTTAGCCGTAATTGTCTCCAATGTCAACAAACAGGAAATATTCTCGAAAAGACATGATGCCCCTAAACCCTATCTTGGTTGTAGAAATTTTTGATGTATGGGGTATTGATTTTATGGGCCCATTTCCTTCCTCTTTTGGATTCGAATACATTCTAGTGGCAGTTGATTATGTGTCAAAATATATTGAAGCCAAGGCAACTCGAACCAATGACCATAAAGTTGTAATCAAGTTTATTCAGCATAATATCCTTAGTTTTTGGATGCCCAAGGGCTATAATTAGTGATGGGGGTACACATTTCACGAATAGACACTTTGAACATTAATGAACAAATATGGAATTACTCATAAGGTAGCTACACCTTATCATCCCCAAACTAGTGGCCAAGTTGAAATATCAAATAGAGAAATTAAAATATCCTTGAGAAAACGGTGAGACCCGATAGGAAAGATTGGTCAGAACGTTTGGATGATGCATTATGGGCTTATCGTACTGCATTTAAAACTCCATAGGAATGTCTCCTTACAGGCTCGTATTTGGAAAAGCCTGTCATTTACCTGTAGAATTAGAACACCATGCATTTTGGGCCATCAAGCAATTTAATTATGATATGAAAAATGTAGGTGTCAATAGAAAACTTTAATTGAATGAGTTAGAAGAGCTACGAAATGATGCATATGAGAGCTCAAAAATTTATAAAGAAAGAACCAAAGCATATCATGACAAATTTATTAGTAGAAAATTTTTGAACCAAATCAAAAAGTATGGCTTTACAATTCAAGATTACATCTTTTTCCTGGAAAACTTCGTTCACGATGGAATGGACCTTTTATAGTAACTCAAGTATTTCCCCATGGAGCTGTAGAGCTTAAAGACCCCAAGCAAGGAAATACATTCAAAGTAAATGGCCAACGTTTGAAACCATATATAGAAGAAATTAATGATGGAGAAGTTGTTGAATCAATTGATCTTGTGAACCCAACATTATCATAATAGTAGCACAGTCTGGCTGAAGACTTTAAACTTAGCGCTCTTGGGAGGCAACCCAGTTTATTAGTTATTTTTAATTTTTTTGTTCTTTTAGTATGTTCTTTTAGTATGACCAGAGAAGAGCAACAGAAGCAGATTGAAAGAAGATGGCAACAATGAAACGTCCAACCTTCAAATACTCTACCAGGTAGTATCTTTCCTTGAAATTAATTAATTTTTCTTCCATTAGGGACAATGGAAATTAAGTTGGGGGAGGGAGGAAAAAGAATAAGTAAATCCTAGAGTAAAACTATAATCAGATGTGTGTACCAAATTCTGTCTCGATTTGAAGTTAATCAAGCAGTCTATTAATGAATTAATGGTTAGATTATTTTTGAGATACTGAAGAATAAATTATTAAGAAAACCTAATAAAAGGTAGGGTTTAGCCCAAAAAATTTTTAGAATAATTTCAGACCCTCCTGACCACTGATCTTAATAGTACAATCTACTTAATAAGGGTATGGGTGAAAATGTCATTCAAAAAAAAAAAGAAAAAAAAATCTTTCTAAAGTTAATAAATTAGGTTCTTAATTTTTCACTGAGTAACCGGGCCCCGTCACCTAAGAAAGTGATGTTGTTCGCGTAAAAAGGTGGGAATGTAAAAGAACCTAAGTAGAGTCAGTCCTACCTAAAGCCTTTTTAACTCGAGTCAGTAAGTCTGAGGGGTGTTTTATACCTAATGCCCTAAAACCAATTGGTTTGGGAGCCATTGGCCTAAAACTCGCTACAAAGGTTAATTAGAAAGCAAGGGGTTAGGACATTGCACTGACTTTACATATAAATAAATAAATAAATAAATAACTAAAGTACAAAAGACATACACCCAACCCGAAATTAAGTTAGAAGACTTAATTAGAAAGTAAAAAGTTGGTGAAGAAAGACTTCTATAAATTCTTATGGACTACACTTTATCACTAAATGGGTAAACTTAATAATCCAATGAAGTACCTCCCTTATAATCTAACCAGAATTTTTAAGAAAAACTGTAAGATAACTATCAATTCTTGGACTAACTTGGTACATATTTCTAAATTTCTTATTTGCTCGAGACGAGTAAAATTCAAGTTGGGGGGAGTGATAAACGCATAAATAATTATCACTAAATCTATTAATTAATAATTCAACGTACCTATTATTATTTAATATTTTATATAATATTTTAGGAAAATCTTATCAACTTAAAGAGCTTGATTTTAGGAATTTAATGACGCAAACGGTACTCGAATCGGACTTAAAACGAGCTCGAACTTAATTTCATATGGATTTAGCATGGATTTCAAAGCAAAAACGGCAAACACATTGCCGACTTCATCATCTTCTCAGCCGCAGCTTCCTTATTTCTGCATGATTCTTATCCTAATCAAATCCAATCTTATCCTTTACCAATTCAGAAATAAATTGGATTGGAAATCTTCAAATTTAAAATAGAAACTTCATATGGAAGGAATTAGAATCTTATCCGCAATATCTTCGGGATTTCTTTGCACCGCGTCCACGTCAACTCTGTTTTTGTAACAGGAAGCCATTGTTTCTCCGCATTCGGACTTCTATAAATAGCATAGAGGCTTCAAGGCGGGGATCATCCGTGGCTTGGAGTTCCCAAGAGCCATCCATGGAGGCTTTGCTCAGAGGCTCTGTTCGTGGTTCGTGAGGCGACCGTCCGAGGTTCTGCAGGCATTCGTGGAGGCTTTGTTTGGAGAAGATCCTATAGGCTTTGTTTGGAGAAAGATCCTGGCGTGAAGGCTCTGTTCTTGGCTTGGAGACGTCTGCAGAGAGATTACACCTTGGTTCAAATTGTCTTCAGCCCAGTTCAGCACGTTTTCGGCCCGGTTCAAGTCTTCATCACCGGTCCAGTCCGGTTTGATTTAGGAGAATTTATTGCTTTCTGTTGCCTTCTTAATGTTAGCAAATAAACTCTTGTATGCACTCTTGGATGTTATTGAAATAAAATTTCTATTCATGTTTAATTGTTCTTAAATTATATTTAAGTGGAAATAATTTCAGACTGATCTATGCTTAAAAGGGACGGGCCGTGATCTACGGGTAGGGCCATGCTCTTATAAGATAGACAATATCTTAATTATTTGTACTACTGATTATAATTAGTTAAATTTATAAATTTATTTTAAGATAATTGCTAGAGTCCCTGTGGAATCGATCCCTTACTCTCGCTATTCTAATAGTGAAATTAAGGTGTTTTAATCATTGTGCTACGACACGCATCATTATGGCTACTTGATTATCACACATTGTCTCTATAGGCCCATTGTCTACTTCTTTTATATTCAAATGTGCAAGTAATCTCTTAATCAAATGGCTTCAAATGTTGTAGTACTATAAGCAACATATTCAGCTTCCATAGTTCTTTTAGCCACACAATTTGGGGTAGTTTTGGTCAGTCGGCGATGAGGAATCGAACATGAGAGTTTGTCGCAGGAGAGGATGGTGGAGAAGGAGAAGTCGTGGAGGGTGGTTAGCAAGCAGGGGCTCCGAGGGTGGTGGAGGGTGAGGTGGAGGCCGAAGTTGTTGAGGTAGCGCACCTCTGCAACATAATGGTGGTAAGTTAGTCAAATGGAGGGGAGGGCACATGGGCCAGTGTCAAGGGGGAGGAGAAGTTTGCGGGTGGGGGGAGGGAGGTGGGGCGCACGGCTTAAGGCCGGCGCTGAAGGGGGCGCAAGGGGGCACATGGGCCGGCACCGAGAGGAGGGAGGAGGCCGCCAGGATGATCGAGGTGGGCGGGAGAGAGAAACGGGAGGGGGAAAAAGGAGGTTGGTTTTTTTTAAGGATTATTACATATTGGGTTAACATGTTAATGAGTTAATTATGAGTTTTAAATTTGATTTTGCCATCTGGATGCTACGTGTGCTGCCACATGGGATAAAATCAAATGGCATCTCCTCTATTTAATGATAGGGATCAAAGCGAAACAAAATGAAAAGTTTAAGATTACTTTTATAACTTTTTGAAGTTCAGAGACTAAAGTGGCATAGCCCCCTAAGTTCAAAGGTCAATACTATAGTTTAGCCTATTTTTATTATACCAAAAGATAGGTCCTCCTCCAAAGAGAAACACATAGCCTGATGTACATTTTTCATCATTTGTATCACCTATAAATTTAGTATCAGAGTATCTAAGTAGTTTTAAATTATTACTATTATTTTATATGTTAGCTTATATTTTTTGGTTTTGTTTATATATTCAAATTTTTATTTACAACTCGCTAATGAGCTTCACTACGATTACTTTGTAATATACTTACAAAACTTAAAACAAAACTAATATCTGGTCTTGGACATAATACAGCATACATAATGCTACCAACTGCTTGGGTATATATATTATTCATATTGTGTTTTCCTTTCTCATTCATTAGATACATATTTTTAGATAATTTAGTTTGTTTATGAATAGGAATATCCATAGAATTTGAATTTTTCATATTAAATATGTTTAAAATTTTATCAAGGTATTGTTCTTAAGATAATTTCAAAGTTTTTGATTTTCTATCTTGAATAATTTGAATATCCAACTGATAAGTCTATTTATTATCCCAATTTAACTATTAAAATAAATATTAATTACTTTGAATTTATTAAGAATTGATACTTTTTATGGATGTTTGCAGAAAAGGAGCAAAGAACTCGATTTTTGGAGTCCAACGATGCAAACGACACTCAAATCAGGACTCGGTTTGCCCAAAAAGGAAGAAAGAGATGATTTCGCATGATTTCCAGTGCAAAATAAGGCAGGTGATGTTGAACGGATGGCTGAGAAATTTTCTCATAATATCTGAACGATCTTGAGCGCCGATGGACTCCAACTTTGACTAGGAGAAAACCTAGACGAGCTCTATAAAAGGAGGACTCAGGCAGTAGTTGGGGGAGTTTCTATAAAGCTCTTTTTATTCTTCTTTTATTTAGATTATTGTATTTAGGCCTGGGAGAGAAAATTATGGAGGGGATGCTGGCAGCAGCAATGCGTGGCTAGATTCCTTCAACTTGGGATGATGATGAAGCCTGTAATCAGGTTTATCTTTCTTTTTGTTCTTAATTTCTATGCAATAAAAATTATGCTCTTCTTTATTATATCTTTGAGTTATTTTTCTGATTGAGGTTTTGATCTGGCATACACGGCCTGTACCCTCTATCGATATACCGTGATCTCAGGATACAATACATGCCTAAGAGAGACAGATCGTAGTATGATAGATTAGACCCTTAACCTTGCAATTATTAGATAGTTTATACTCTAAGCGAACGTGATAAATTATTCTAATTTTAAATTTATAAAAATTATTACTATTGCAACATTAAAAAAGAAGATAAAACCTGTTTGCATGGTGGATTCGGATTCCTGGGTTGCTTCTCCTGCTATTTGAATTTCGTTAATTAATTAGTTGTTATCTTTTAATAACCGCTATTCTTAATATAATCCTCTATAGATAATTTTTTTTCTCTTTCCTGAAATAATTGCCTTGATCCCGAGGATACGATCCCGATTCACCACTAGCTATAGTAGTGAGTAGGTTTTATTTTTGACCGCCAACGATAGCGATCAAATTTTGCGCCATTGTTGGGATCCAGGCACGATTACTTCACAAAAAAAAAAAAATAAAAAAATATTACAATTTTTTTCTTAATTTTATTTTATTTTTAATTTTTTTATTATTTCATTATTATTCATGCTTCTATATAAAAGAAAAGAGTAAAAAAAATTCCTTTTTGTTGAATAGTTATTGCTCTCTTTAGCTTATTGATTTTTTTTAGTTACCTTAATTGTTAGATTTTCTTATTTTCTTTTTAACATAAAAAAATTTTCTTCTTATCACAAATCCACTTTTAACCTAATCAACTTTTCTTTTAATTAACTTACCTTAAAAGAACATGAAATAAAACCCTAAGACACTTTCATAAAATAATTAATTTAAGAAAAAAATAATAATAATAATAAATAAATAAATAAAAATAAATATAATAAAAATAAAAAATATTTTATTTCTATGCTTAGATTGACTTAGGTAAATTTATTTTCTGCGAAACTCAAAATTTTTCCATTGACATCTCATAATTTATTAGGAAATTAGAAACTTAATCACAAAAATCTTTAAAAAAAAGTAATTAGATTAATTTTGTTTGATAATTTCAAGAGCTGGACATTTGCTTGTTGCATAGTATTTTCATAATTAACTTTAAGGGCACAAACCCTTAATCAAGATAAGGTGGGGGAGTTGATCACCCTTCCTTGGCCCACAAATCACATCCTTCATTTTGCATTAACCCAAGCTTTAACTCTAAAATTAATTAGACGTCAGCCCTAAGAAACTCGAGCTCAATAGGACAAGACACCCGAAAGAGTTGGACCGGGTCGGGATTGACTGCTTAACTGGTGTCTAGAAAAGGAAAGAAAAGTGGTTACTTAATTGGTTCCATTTGCTTACCTAGTAAGCGACGAGGGGACTCCCACTGACCTTACCCTTAACTGGCTAGTTGATTAGTTAATTTTTGATTTGGAGGGCTCCAAGGTAGTCTTGAAAGTTAGGAGCTGTTTAGATCTAGGTTAAACCTAGGTAGAGAGTCTAATCTTTGTTAACTTGATTGCTAATAATTATTAAACCATAACTAAATTATTCTTCATTGCTCTTAGTTCTAGGAATCTTTTAGGATATTTTCTTTAGAATCTTCTCCTTTCTCTTCTATTATATTAGTTAAAAAAAACTGAATTACTATTTGCTTTAGAGTGTATTGGTAGGGTATATGCTTTGTCACCGATCGTTACAACCCAACCTCATACCCTTAAACCCTGAAATAGAGAGAACTTGTAGAGCAAACAGAGCATGCATTATGGATCTTAATCAAAAAAATAATCCACCATGTCAATTGAAGGAGTACTTTGCCCCTTCACAATATACATATTCACCATGCATACAAGTACCCCCAGTAGAGGCTGTCCAATATGAAATTAAGTCAGTATAATCCAAATGTTACCAGCTTTCCATGGATTTACAAATGAAGATCCCTATAAACACTTAGATGAATTCTGGGAAATTTGCTCAACTGTCAAGATTCAAAATTTCCCGATGAGGCACTTAGGCTTAAGTTATTCCCTTTCTCCCTAAAAGATAGAGCCAAGTATTGGTTAAATTCACTAGACATTATAATTTCAACTTGGGACCAACTTCAGAGGGAATTTCTTAAGAAATACTTTCCTATAGGAAAAACGAATCAAATTAGAAAAGCCATAACCAATTTTTCTCAGTTAGAGGGAGAAATGTTTCATGAAACGTGGGAGAGATTAAAAGAATTAACTAGGAAATGTCCACACCATGCAATACCTAAATGGCAGTTAGTTCAATGTTTTTATGATGGATTGTCAGAAAGGCATCGACAAATGGTGGATGCCTCATGTGAAGGAACATTTATGCTAAAAAATAACATGAGGCATGGTAGCTTTTTGAAACTCTAAGTGAAAATTCCTGGTACCACATGTCTACTGCCCCTAGAGATCCTCCCACAGAACCTAAGAGAGGGGGAATACAACATAGGTCAGTCTATAGACATCTATATCAAAATTGATGAACTATCCCAAAAACTTGATCGAATTCTACAAGTTGGAAACACCTCTTCCCCATCTACTCAATTACATGAGGTTTGTATAATCTGTTCGAGTCCGACCCATTCTATAGGTGAATGTCCAGCCGCATACCAATTTCCTGAGCTTATTCAAGAGCAAGCCTACCAAGCCCAAACCCAAATGGCTCCTAGACCATAAAATGTCCATATTCAAATACTTACAATCCTACCTGGCAAAATCACCAATTTTTTTATGGAAACCCCAACCTATCATCAGTCCAACATCAATTAGGCCTAACCATCAGGAGACCCAATTCAGAAGCATATCGTATTCTCAATATCCAAGTGCTCCTCAACCTCCACCAAATAATCATGATCCTACTTTCGAAGAGAAGGTGTTACAAGCATTGAAAGGGCTAGAAATGAATACTCAACTTCTTCACTCACACACACAATCCATTACAAAACTAGAAACCCAGATAGGTCAACTAGCCACAACATTCAGTGAAAGAGAATGGGGTAAGCTACCGAGTCAGCCCGAAGCTAACCCTAGGAACCTAAACATCCAAGGATCCAAACAAGGAGCCCAGATTAACCAACTAAGTGTCATTCATACATTAAGATCTAGGAAATAAATAGATAATCAGGTGGATACATATGAAGAAGAAGAATTAGAAGTCCCACCACTTGAACAACTTATTGAGCTGGGTCAGCCCGAAACACCTGAGGCATCAGAGTCTAATGTAATGGCCAACCCACCAGTTGAGCCCATGTCAGAAGAAGATAAACAAAAAATTAGGGTTGTAGCACCATTCCCAAATAGACTTAAGTCCAATCAAAATTCAGCCCAATTTGATAAGATTTTGGAGGTCTTTAAGCAAGTTAAAGTGAACATCCCCTTACTGAACATGATCCAACAAGTCCAGCCTATGCCAAATTTCTTAAGGATCTATGTACCAAAAAGAAGACCATCAATGTGCCCAAGAGAGCCTTTCTGGCAGCCAGTGTGAGCTATTACCTATCAAACCATATGCCAGTAAAATACAAAGATCCAGGATCACCCACTATTTCATGCATTATGGGAACACCCTCATAAATAGGGCTCTATTAGACTTAGGAGCAAGTGTTAATATATTGCCATACTCTGTATATGAGCAACTAGGGTTAGAAGAACTAAAGCCTACGAAAATGATCCTACAACTAGCTGATCACTCTTTGAAAGTACCCAAGGAATAGTAGATGATGTATTGATCAAAGTTGGTAACTTTATCTACCCATTGGACTTTGTAATTTTAGAAACTGAACCGGTGACAAACCCAAAAACCACATCCCAATGATTTTAGGTAGACCATTTTTGGCCATATCTAATGCCCTAATTAATTATCGAAATGGATTAATGAAACTCTCCTTTGGAATATGTCAATTGATCTTAATATTTTTAATCTTACCAATACACATCAAACGAGCGACTCAAATTATGTTCAGTGTTTATGATCCAATTGACCTTAGTGATGAAAAGCTTGACCTAAAAACCTGCATAAACCAAGATGGAGAGTAAATTAATGAGGTTGCTATAATTGATGAAAAATCAAGATGGAAACTTCCAACTGAACTACTAGAGAAAGTACCTGAACCACTACCCAAACCATCAATAAAGGAAGCACCCAAATTAGAACTGAAACCACTTCCCAAGCATCTCAATTGCATATTTAGGTCAATCAGAAACCCTGCCTATGATTATTTCAACCGACCTAGACTCTCACAAGAAGGGAACTATTGAATGAGAATAAAGAAGTGTTAGAATGGACCATGGCTAACATAAAAGGAATTAGCCCCTCGATCGTTCAACATAGGATTCACTTAAGGGAGAAAACCAAGCCTATAAGACCCCCAAAGAAAACTTAAACCAACCATGAAGGAAGTAGTAAGGGAAGAGATCATCAAACTCCTTGATAATGGTAATCAAAGTGAGCCATAACATCTGGCTGAAGACGTTAAACTTAGCGCTTTTTGGGAGGCAGCCCAAAATTTTTATGTTCTAACCTTTATTTCATGATTCTTATTTTTAGGAATAAGAGACTACTCTACAAGGTCACTCCTAACATTACACAAGGCATATCTCATCCAGATGGTGTTTCTTCTTGTTTTATTCTTCCTTACTTCATTGAGGATAATGAGAATTAAGTTGGGGTAAGAGAAACCTTTTTGAAAAATATTTTGAAAACACCTTGGCCTTTTTTTGAAAATTTTAAAATTTTTATAAATCATGTGCTGTGAAATAAATTCTTGAGCAAATTAACTAGAAAAAGTAATAGAGTTAGAAAATTGGCTAATTACTGTAGAGAGCAAGGAGTAGACTAGCTGGTCAAACTTTTAGTAACCTACTAGATCATCTAAAGGCTATTAGCACTTCCATTGCACATGCATACTGACGAGGTAAATTAGGTATTAGTTGTAAGGTCAATTGGAGATTCAATTATTACTGAAAATTAATAATTATATACGTCCTAATGAGAGAAACTTGAATTTAAGGAAAGAGCTACCTACCTGATAAAAAATAAATATATATATATATATATATATATATATAATAAGTCTAAACATTGGTTTTCCATCGAGTAACCGAGCACCTTCGCCTAAGTAAGCGTTGTTGTTCGCATCAAAAAATGGGCAATGTGAAGATATCACTAAAAAAATTAAATAAATAAATAATATATATAGCAGTGTAAAAGCTACCTCAGGTTATGTGCTTAATTTGAGGGTGTATAAAAAATTGATCAAAGTAAGTGATAAGCGAAGATACCATTATTTCTTACAAGCTAGTACGAAATACTAAGTTAGCCATTACAAACATAAGTGCTGTAGATCTATAGATGAACTCTAAGAAAGTTTCTGATAGTTCTGATACAAAATTTACTTCAGAAACTCAATACTTAGTTAGTGATACTGACTATCTTCTTTCAACCTTAAGCCTAGATTTAATTTTGCAAAAGAGAATTTTAGTGATGCATGGTTTTATTTTAATTACATTGCTAAGGGACTAGCAATGATTAAGTTGGGGGATGTGATAAGTCTATTTATTATCCCAATTTAACTATTAAAATAAATATTAATTACTTTAAATTTATTAAGAATTGATACTTTTTATGGATGTTTATAGAAAAGGAGCCTATAGATGGAAAGAGCTTGATTTTTGGAGTCCAAACGATGCAGACAGCACTCAAATCAGGACTCGGTTTGCCTAAAAAGGAAGAAAGAGATGATTTCGCATGATTTTCAGTGCAAAATAAGGCAGGTGATGTTGAACGGATGGTTGAGAAATTTTCTTATAATATCTAAATAATCTTGAGCGTCCGATGGACTCCAACTTTGACTAGGAAAAACCTAGACGAGCTCTATAAAAGGAGGACCTGAGGCAGTAGTTGGGGGAGGAATTTCTATAAAGCTCTTTTTATTCTTCTTTTATTTAGATTATTGTATTTAGGCCTGGGAGAGGAAAATTATGGAGGGGATGCTAGCAGTAGCAATGCATGGCTAGATTCCTTCAACTTTGGGATGATGATGAAGCCTGTAATCAGGTTTTATCTTTCTTTTTGTTCTTAATTTTTATGCAATAAAAATTATGCACTTCTTTATTATATCTTTTGAGTTATTTTTTTGATTGAGGTTTTGATCTGCATACACGGCCTGTACCCTCTATCGACGTACCGTGATCTCAGATACAATACGTGCCGAAGAGAGATAGATCGTAGTATGATAGATTAGACCCTTAACTATCAATTATTAGATAGTTTATACTCTAAGCGAACGTACCGTGATCTCTTGATACGGTCTGTGCCTGATAAGAGAAAAATTATTCTAATTTTAAATTTACAAAAGTTGTTACTATTGCAACATTAAAAAAGAAGATAAAACCTGTTTGCATGGTGGATTCGGATTCTGGGTTGCTTCTCTTGTTATTTGAATTTCATTAATTAATTAGTTGTTATCGTTTAATAACCGCTATTCTTAATATAATCCTCTATAGATATTTTTTTCTCTTTCGGAAAATAATTACCCTTGATCCCCGAGGATACGATCCCGATTCACCACTAGCTATAGTAGTGAGTAGGTTTTATTTTTGATCGCCAACGACAGCGATCACCAACACATAAGATACCTCTCCTAAATCTTTCATTTCAAATTATGATTTTAAGACATCCTTAATTTGATTAATAGATAAAATATCATTACCAGCAATCAAAATATCATCTACATATAAGATAAAATCATAAAACTATGCCCACTATTCCAATAAAACTATGCCCACTATTCCAATAATATGCACAATGATCATAATCATTAGCCTTGAAACCAAAATTAATTATTCAGTTATGAAAGGTAAAATACCATTGTCTTGAAATTTGTTTAAGCTCGTATATAGTTTTTTTTTACCTATATACTTTATCTTCTTATCCTTCAATTTTAAAATCTTTTGGTTTTTGCATAAAAATTTCTTCTTTTAATTTTCATTCAAAATATAAGTTTCACATCCATTTAATATAATTATAAATCTAATGTAGTTACAAGACATAAAATAATTCTAATTGATGTAAATTTTGCAATGGTGAATATGTTTCTTCATAGTGTATTTCAGATTTTTGAGTACACCTCTTTGCAACTAATCTTGCTTTATATTTTTCAATTATTCCATCACATCTCAGTTTTCTTTTAAGAATCCATTTACAACCAATTGCTTTTCTACCTTAAGGTAAATCTACTAATTCCCATACATCATTCTTTATTAATGAGTCTAATTCTTCATTTAAAGCTTCTCTCCATTTTATTAAGTTGGGTGTAAATAAAGCATCTTCAATAGTTAAAGGATCTTCAAAAACTTCTTCATTCATATATAAATAAAACTCTTTTAGTTTACCAGATAGATTTCTTTCTTTTTGAATTCTTCCAAGCGAAGCATAAGAGTTTTCTAAAGGTTGAGACAAAGTTTCAATATTAGAATGGTTTTCAACTTCATTAGTTGTCATTTTTTTTTCTTTTGAAATTTCAAATAATTCTACTAATTTGGTTGGGTTTCTTGCATCAAGTTATTCTTTTAAAAATTTTGTTTCTTTACTTTCAGTTACACTAACAGATCTATCGTTATGGTGAATTGTAAATCTATAACCCTTAGAATTTTTTGGATTGTCAATAAATGTACCTTTTATGGTTTTACTAGCTAATTTACTTCATTGATGATGTGGAATTAGGATATGGGCTAAAGAACCCCACACTCTTTAACTTACTAGACAAGGTTTTCTATCAATCCAAATTTCATGTGGAGTTTTATTTATACTTTTATTAGGAACTAAATTAAGCAAATAAATAGCAATCACAATGGCTTCCTGCCGAAAATTAGAACTAAAAGAAGAATGACTAAGCATGGATCTAACCATATCAAGAGAAGTTCTATTTCGATTTTCGGCGCTACAATTTTGTTGTAGTATATAACTCATAGTAGTTTGATGTAAAATACCATTTTTTTGTAAATAGATGCCAAATAAATCCAACATATTCCCCACCATGGTTAGATCTTAGTGTTTTAATATTTCTTCTTAATTGATTTTCTACTTCTTTTTTAATTCTTGAAACTTATTAAATACTTCACATTTTTATACATCAAGTACATATGTTCATATCGAAAATGGTCATAAATAAGGGTAACAAAATATTCCATACTTCTATGTGTTCTTACATTCAAAGGACTACACACATATGAATGATAGGTAACAATTCATTAGACCTTTGACCTTTAGGAAAAACAAGTCTAATCATTTTTCCTAATATGCAAGGTTCACAAATAGAAAAAATCAAGATTTATGTTAGGGATTAAACACATACTAATCATCCTTTATCATTTTATTTTTGTTAATGTATCCTAATCTCATATGCCAAATATAAGGATCATCAACATAAAGAGAAGCATCAATATAAGCGGAATAAATTAATGCATTATTATTATCAGAAAGAACATTTAAGCAATACAAGCCATCGACTTTTGTGCCCAATCAAGATTCTACCATGTTTCCTAAAAGACACTTTTCCAAAACAAAAACGCACCTCAAATCCCTTTTCATCAAGGTGAGGGATAGAGAAGAGGTTGTCTCATGGTGGGTGCATAGAATACATCAGTAATAATGACGTTTCTTTCTTAGATATCATAATTTTTATCATACTGATGCCCAATACATCACAATGTGTTATTACCTATGTACATGCGATGATCACTGGATTTTGTATACTACAAGAAAATAATGAAATAGCGACGCAATTTTAGCGACGCAATTATGCGTCGCTAAAATTGCGACTACATTGCGATGCCTCCATATCAAAAAAATATTACGACACAAATAGCGATGCATTAGCGACTGAATAAACCATAAAATTAAAAAATAATAATTTTTAAATTTAGCGACGCAAAATGCGTTGCAATATTTATAAAATATATTTTTTAAATATTATTAAAGGAATAAAATATTGCGATGCAGATAACTGCGTCGCAATGTTTTTAAAAAAATTAATTATGTTAAATAGCGACGCATTAGCGACGCAATAAACATAAAATAAGAAAAAATATATTTAATATAGCAACGCAAAAATTGCATCGCAATGTTAATTAAAAAATAAATTTTTATAAAATAATTATGAAATAAAAATATTGAGACGCCACTCAGTGCGTCGCATTATATTTGAAAACATAATAATTTTATATAGCGATGCATTAGTGACGCAATAGATCAAAAAATTATAAAAATTAATTTTAATTTAGCGACGCACTAATTGCATCGTAATTATTTTAAATAAAATTAATTTGTATAAATATTAATATGAAAAAAAATATTGCGACGCAAAACAGTGCATCGCAATTTTTTTAAAAAACTTAGTTTTTTTTAAACAGCGACGCATTAGCGACGCAATAAACCAGAAAATATGAAATTATTTTTAAAGTTAGTGACACAATAATTGCATCGCAATTAATTTAAATAAAATTTATTTTAAGAAAATAATATTATGAAATAAAAATATTGTGAGGCAATCCAATGCATCGCATGTTTTGTTAAAATAAATATGTTAATTAGCGATGTAATAGCGATGCAATAAAATAGTAAAGTAATAAAAAAATTTTATTTAACGACGTAAATTAATGCATCGCAATATTTTAAAAGAAATTTATAATGCCAAATTAGCGAGGCATTAGCGACGTAATAAATTAAAAAATAATTAAAAATTAATAATGTCCGAGATCGGTCGTCGTCGACCGGATCGATCATGGCTTCGATCGATCGCAACCATCGGGTTGTCGCCGATCGGATCGATCGCGACGGTCCGAGATCGCTCGTCGCCGATCGGGATCGATCATGGCTTGGATCGATGGTAACCGTCGGATCATCGCCGATCGAGATCGATCATGGCTTCGATCGATCGCAACCATCGGATCGTCACCGATCCGATTGATCGCGACAGTCCGAGATCGGTAGTCATCGATCGGGATCGATCATGGCTTCGATCGATCGCAAGTACCATCAGATCGTCGCCGATCCGATCGATCGCGATGGTCCGAGATAGGTCGACGCCGATCGGGATCGATCATGGCTTGGGTCGATCGCAACCGTCGGATCATCGCCGACCAGGATCGATCATGGCTTTGATCGATCGCAACCGTCGGATCGTCACCAATCCGATCGATCGCCACGGTCCGAGAGAGGTCGTCGCCGACCGAGATCGATCATGGCTTGGATCGATCGCAACCGTCGGATCATCGCCGACCGGGATCGATCATGGCTTGGATCGATCGCAACCGTCGGATCATCGCCGATCGGGATCGATCATGGCTTCGATCGATCGCAAGTACCGTCGGATCGTCGCCGATCCGATCGATCGCGACGGTACGAGATAGGTCGATGCCGACCGAGATCGATCATGGCTTGGGTCGATCGCAACCGTCGGATCATCGCCGATCGGGATCGATCATGGCTTGGATCGATCGCAACCATCGGATCATCGCTGACCGGGATCGATCATGCCTTCGATCGATCGCAAGTACCATCAGATCGTCGCTGATCCGATCGATCGCGACGGTACAAGATAGGTCGACGTCGACCGGGATCGATCATGGCTTGGGTCAATCGCAACCGTCAGAAAATCGCCGACCGGAATCGATCATGGCTTGGATCGATCGCAACCGTCGGATCATCGCCGACCGGATCAATCATGGCTTCGATCGATCGCAAGTACCATCGGATCGTCGCCGATCCGATCGATCGCGATGGTACGAGATAGGTTGACGCCGACCGGGATCGATCATGGCTTGGGTCGATCGCAACCATCGGATCATCGCCAACCAGGATCGATCATGGCTTCGATCGATCGCAACCGTCGGATCGTCGTCGATCCGATCGATCGCCACGGTCCGAGAGA
This sequence comes from Calamus simplicifolius, assembly GCA_900491605.1. Taxonomy (NCBI): domain Eukaryota; kingdom Viridiplantae; phylum Streptophyta; class Magnoliopsida; order Arecales; family Arecaceae; genus Calamus; species Calamus simplicifolius. The sequence continues at coordinate 608,711 of UESW01004707.1, read as the reverse complement.
GGTCATTGCCGATAGGGATCGATCATGGCTTGGATCGATCGCAACTGTCGGATTGTCGCTTACCGGGATCGATCATGGCTTGGATCGATCGCAACCGTTGGATCATCGCCGACCGGGATTGATCATGGCTTGCATCGATCGCACCATCAGATCATCGCCGATCCGATCGATCGCGACGGTCTGAGATAGGTCATCGCCGACCGGGATCGATCATGGCTTGGGTCGATCGCAACCGTCGGATCATCGCCGACCGGGATCGATCATCGCTTGGATCGATCGCAACTGTCGGATCATCGCCAACCGGGATCGATCATGGCTTCGATCGATCGCAAGTACCGTCGGATCGTCACTGATCCGATCGATCGCGACAGTACGAGATAGGTCAACGCCAATCGGGATCAATCATGGCTTGGGTCGATCGCAACCGTCGGAACATTGCCGATCGGGATCGATCATGGCTTGGGTCGATCGCAACCATCGGATCATCGCCGACCGGGATCGATCATGGCTCGGATCGATCGCAACCGTCGGATCATCGCCGATCAGGATCGATCATGGCTTCGATCGATCGCAAGTACCGTTGGATCGTCACCGATCCGATCGATCGCGATGGTACAGGATAGATCGCCGCCGATCGGGATCGATCATGGCTTGGGTCGATCGCAACCATCGGATCATCGCCGATCGGGATCGATCATGGCTTGGATCGATCGCAACCATCGGATCATCGCCGATCGAGATCGATCATGGCTTCGATCGATCGCAAGTACCGTCAGATCGTCGCCGATCCGATCGATCACGACGGTACAAGATAGGTCGACGCCGACCGGGATCGATCATGGCTTGGGTCGATCGCAACCGTCGGATCATCGTCGACCAGGATCGATCATGGCTTCGATCGATCGCAACCGTCAGATCATCGCCGATCCGATCGATCGCCACGGTCCGAGAGAGGTCGTCGCCGATAGGGATCGATCATGGCTTGGATCGATCGCAAACCGTTGGATCATCGCCAACCGGGATCGATCATGGCTTGGATCGATCGCAACCATCGGATCATCGCCGATCGGGATCGATCATGGCTTGGATCGATCGCAACCATCAGATCATTGCCGATCCGATCGATCGTGACGGTCCGAGATAGGTCATCACCGATCGAGATCGATCATGGCTTGGGTCGATCGCAATCGTCGGATCATCGCCAATCGGGATCGATCATGGCTTGGATTGATCGCAACCGTCGGATCATCGCCGACCGGGATCGATCATGGCTTCGATCGATCGGAAGTACCGTCGGATCGTCGCCGATCCGATCGATCGCGATGGTATGAGATAGGTCAATGCCGACCGGGATCGATCATGGCTTGGGTCGATCGCAACTATCGAAACATCGCCGACCGGGATCGATCATGGCTTGGGTCGATCGCAACCGTCGGATCATCGCCGACCGGGATCGATCATGGCTTGGATCGATCGCAACCGTCGGATCATCGCCGACCGGGATCGGTCATGGCTTCGATCGATCGCAAGTACCATCGGATCGTCGCTGATCCGATCGATCGCGATGGTACAAGATAGGTCGATGCCGACCGGGATCGATCATGGCTTGAGTCGATCGCAACCATCAGATCATCGCCGACCGGGATCGATCATGGCTTGGATCGATCGCAACCGTCGGATCATCACCGATCGGGATCGATCATGGCTTCGATCGATCGTAAGTACTATCGGATCGTCACCGACCTAGATCGATCATGGCTTCGATCAATCGCAACCGTCAGATCATCGCCGATCCGATCGATCGCGATGGTCCGAGATAGGTCGACGCCGACCGGGATCGATCATGGCTTGGGTCGATCGCAACCGTCGGATCATCGCCGATCGGGATCGATCATGGCTTGGATCGATCGCAACCGTCGGATCGTCGCAATTATTGCGATGCTTTTTAGAAGAAAAAATAAATAAATATTGCGACGTAATATATGCGTCGTAATTATTTTTAGTAAATATAATTTTATCAGTATTAATAAATAAAAGAAATTTAATATTGCAACGCATAAGTTGCGTCGCAATGTTTTTTAAATAAATATATGTAATTAAAAAGTTTTAAAAAATATTGCAACATAATTTGCATCGCAATTATTATCATAAATTATAATATTATCATTTATAAATATTAAAAAATTATTGTGACGCCGTAGCGATGCATCTTAGAAAAAAAATAAACAAATATTGCGACGCAATGTATGCGTCACAATTATTTTTAGTAAATATAATTTTTATCAGTATTAATAAATAAAAAAAATAATATTGCGATACAAAATTTGCATCGTAATATTTTTTAAATAAATATATCTAATTAAAAATATTAAAAAATTATTGTGACGCAAAATTGCAATGCAATTATTATCATAAATTATAAATATTATCATTTATAAATATTAAAAAATTATTGCGACGCCGTAGCGATGCATTTTAAAAAAAAATAAACAAATATTGCGATGCAATGTATGCGTCGCAATTATTTTTAGTATATATGATTTTTATCAGTATTAATAAATAAAAGAAATATAATATTGCGACGCATAAGTTGCGTCGTAATATTTTTTAAATAATATATGTAATCAAAAAGTTTAAAAAAATTGCGACGCAATTTTGCGTCGCAATTATTATCATTAATTTTAAATATTATCATTTATAAATATTAAAAAAATATTGCGATGCCGTAGCGATGCATTTTAGAAAAAATAAATAATAAATATTGCAATGCAATGTATGCGTCGCAATTATTTTTAGTAAATAATTTTTTTCAGTATTAATATATAAAAGAAATATAATATTGCGATGCATAAATTGCATCGTAATGTTTTTTAAATAAATATATCTAATTAAAAATATTAAAAAAATATTGCGATGCAAATTATGCGTCGCAATTATTATCATAAATTATAAATATTATCATTAATACATATTAAAAAATTATTGCGATGCACTATATGCATCATAATTATTGTCATAAATTATTATTTTTATCAATTAAAAATATTAAAAAAATTGCGACACCTTAGCGACGCAATTCCTAAAAAATAAAAATAATTTTTTCGTCGGACATTGGCACCAAGTTAGCGACGCATTAGCGATGCAATTATTTGCGTCACTATTTTTTTCATAAAATAATAAAGCTAAATTAACGATGGATTAGCGACGCATTGATGCATCGCTAATACATATTAAATTTAAAAAAATATTACGACCAATTAGCGATGCAATTAATTGCATCGCTAATTACTCATATACAGTCGGCCGACCTTCTCTTCTTCTTCCCCATCTTGACCTAGCCGCCACCCTCCCCAAAAAAATCCGGCTCCCAACGTTCGCTACTTCGGCTCCCCCCTCTGGTGCTCCGGCTCCCGGCGTTCTCCTCCAACTCCGGCGTCTTCTCTCGACCGAGGTAAGCCCCCCCACCCTCTTACAAAAATTTTTTTTTCTAATAATTTTCCTCCGGCCACGGCCGCTTCCGTGACCGGTAGTGGCCTGGCCACGGTGGCCAGGCCACTGTCAAAAAAAAATGGTAACCCCCCCCCCCCATTTTGTCTTCTCCGGCCACGGCCGAGGCCGCGGCCGGACAAGGCGGCCACGGCCGAGGCCGCGGCCGGACAAGGCGGCCACGGCCGCTTCCGTGGCCATCTTCTCTGGCCACGGCCGCTGCCGTGGCCGGCAGTGGCCTGGCCACGGTGGCCAGGCCACGTAAAAAAAAAAAAAGGTAACGGGGGGAAACCCCCCCCCCCATTTTGTCTTCTCCAGCCACGGCCGCGGCCGGACAAGGCAG
>UESW01004707.1:574853-596991 GCA_900491605.1 Calamus simplicifolius | reverse complement strand
AGGTGGGCGGAGGAGCTGCACCATGTCTTATGGGCCTACCGCACAACCCCAAGAATCCCGACAAGCGAAACCCCATTCCGAATGGCTTTCGGTACAGAGGCCGTTATCCCTGTGGAAGTCGGCCTCCCATCATTGCGGGTGAAAAGCTACTCAGAGGAAGCTAGCAACGAACAGCTCCGCACCAACCTCGACTTGGTGGAGGAAATTAGGGAGAAGGCCCGGATCAGAGTGGCTGCTTATCAACAAAGGGTGGCCCGTTACCATGCTTCCAGAGTCAAAGGGAAGGCCTTCCTACCCGGTGACCTTGTCCTCCGAAAGGCCTCTGTTTCCAAGCCGCTGGAACAAGGAAAGCTGGCGCCAAACTGGGAGGGCCCGTACCAAGTAGCGGAGATCATCGGACCGGGAACATACAAGCTACAAGATCTGGATGGGAAATCCATTCCCCGAACGTGGAATTCGGACAATCTCCGAAAATATTATCAATAGGGTACGTCCTCTCCAAATTTATTTTCATATGCCTCATTATATCTTCCTATTGGCACATTTTCCTCAATACAAATCATTATGCACTACATCACCAAAAATTGCAAAAAGAAATAGATGCTGCTTACCAATCCTCGGCACGACCGAGCTCCTTGTCTGGACAGGAATTCTCCGAACCTCGGCTGGGCCGAGCAACAAATTCTCCGAACCTTGGCAGGGCCAAGTAAAATATTCTCCGAACCTCGGCTGGGCCGAGCAACAAATTCTCCGAACCTTGGCAGGGCCAAGTAAAATATTCTCCGAACCTCGGCTGGGCCGAGCAACAAATTCTCCGAACCTTGGTGGGGCCAAGTAAAATATTCTCCGAACCTTGGCTGGGCCGAGCAACAAATTCCCTGAACCTTGGCAGGGCCAAGTAAAATATTCTCCCAAACCTCGGCTGGGCCGAGAGAAAAACTCTCCGAACCTTGGCAGGGCCAAGTACAAATTCCCCAACCTTGGCAGGGCCAAGTAAAATATTCTCCCAAACCTCGGCTGGGCCGAGAGAAAAATTCTCCGAACCTTGGCAGGGCCAAGTAAAAATATTCTCCAAACCTCGGCTGGGCCGAGAAGAAAAATTCGCCGAACCTTGGCAGAGCCAAGTGAAAGTTCTCCAAACCTCGGCTGGGCCGAGCCGCAAGTGCCTTGAACCATGACGGGAATAGGTACAGATTTCCCTGAGCCGCGGCAAGGCCAATGCGAGAGAATTGTAATGGGTCATGATTTCCTTCACCAAAGGATGGAGAGGGAAGCGAAAGCCTGCCTTCAAACTATCTTCATAAATGAAGACCCCGGACTCCAAATCTCGCGAGCCCTATCCTCAGACTCCGGCACCCGCAGAACGACATCTGAGGGCATGCCATACCATTGGTGGATCCTCCCCAAATCCTCAGCTACAATCTCCAAAACCACATCGTCGGGGCTCATCGCCATCTCGATTGAGAAGAACACCAGGCGAAACGACGAGCGTAGAGAAGGATGAAAGGCCAAACTCTTCGAAAAACAAGACGAGAGGATGCTTCGAACATGCATGTATATATATATAGTGCGTCTATCACCTTGCTTCCCCACTAAGGAAGCCGCCTTGAGAAGACGGGGCGTCCCGCCCGAGGCATTCGGAACCGCCTCGACAAACGCCCGATCATTCGGATTCACGACGTGGCGCATTCCAAACCGTCACTTTTGAGGGAGCCTTGCCCCCGAAGGCACAATGACCCTGACGCATTAATTAGGGCATCATTGCACGGGCTGTCCAAACCAAAACGTCCCATCCGGAATGCGCCGCTCGGACTTATACTCCCTATGCCCGAACCTACGCTTTGAACTAGGAAGTGGAGGGCATGTGTTGGGAGGTAAAATCATCATTGCATCAATATCCGTGCGAGGCGGCTAAGGCCGACCTCCTCCTTTCGCCCTTCCGGGCTTCCGTAGCTCGGCCCCTTCCGGGCTTCCGTAGCTCGGCCCCTTTCGGGCTTCCCTAGCTCGGCTCCCTTCCGGGCTTCCCTAGCACGGCCCTTCCGAGCTTCCGTAGCTCGGCTCCTTCCGGGCTTCCTAGCTCGGCCCTTCCGGGCTTCCCTAGCTCGGCTCCTTCCGGGCTTCGTAGCTCGGCCCTTCCGGGCTTCCGTAGCTCGGCCCTTCCGGGCTTCCGTAGCTCGGCCCCTTCCGGGCTTCCGTAGCTCGGCTCCTTCCCGGACTCTCATAACTCACTTCCCCCCGAGTCACCATGGCCCGGCTACGTCAAATGATCCACAATCCAATACCCACCTCCGCGGAACCTGACGCGGGAGAGCCCAAGCTTACCATAACGATGTCCTAGGCAAGGAATCATGTTGAAACTGGCCTAGAACCTATCATAACTATCCCAGGCCTACTCAGCCAGATCTCAGTCATCAAGAAGCTCTCCTGGCCATCGATCCCCTAACAAACAGTATATGGATTCCAACGGCCCCACAATGGCCTGATTCTGTCCGCCTCCGTATCCTAACAACCTCTGAACCTTCTAGAAGGCGCTCAAGACACATGTGATAGCCTATAACTACCACACTGGCAGATTCCCTTAGGTACGCATACGCGCTTTGGACGCACACTCATACGTGCGCTCTCACTCTCCTGCCCTCAGGCTGGCAGCTCGTCGGTGCTCTTGCCTTCTAGGGCTCCCGATTGGCCGCCCCCGAAGAGGCCTCCCGGAGAGATCCACCTCCCCATTATCTTGTTGATCGCCGATTTCTTCTCCACTGACTTGAGCGTCGGAGGGTCTTCCGCGGAGGGCCACCCCCAACGCCTCTCGCGCGAGGACTTCTTGTGCAGGACCACCCCCTCTCCCTGGAGATCGACCGCGCCAAGTCGGAGGACGGATCCCAGCGGCAATATATATATATATACACACACATATATATCCACAAATATATATATATATATATATATATGTGTGTGTGTGTGTGTATATATATATATGCACATATATACAAACACACACACACACAGATAGATAGATATATATAGTGTGTGTGTGTATATATATACACACACACACACACACACACACACACACACACACACACATATATATATATATATATATATATATGTGTGTGTGTGTGTGTGTGTGTGTGTGTGTGTGTGTGTTATATACACATATACATATACACATATATATATGTGTTTATATATACAAACATATATATATACACACATAAATACACACACACATATATATATTGTTGCCATCGGGATCCGTCCTCTGACTCGGGCGCAGTCGATCTCCTGGGGCGGACCTGCATAAAAGTCCTCACGCGAGAGGCATTGGGGACGGCCCTCTGCGGAAGACCCTCCGACGCTCAAGTCAGTGGAGGAAATCACCGATCAATCAGAAAATGGGGAGGTGGATCTTTCTGGGGAGTCTCTTTAGGGGCGGCCGATCAGGAGCTCTAGAGGGAGGAGCACCGACGAGCAGCTGGGGAGAGTGAGAGTGAGCATACCTAAGGGAATCTGGGAGTGTCATATTTATAGGTTGTCACCTGGATCTTGAGCGCCTTCTGGAAGGTTGTTAGGATACGGAGATGAATCGAATCAGTCCGTTGTTGGGCCGTTGGGATCCGTATATTGTTTGTTAAGGGATCGACGGCTAGGAGAGCTCCTTGATGGCTTGGGATCTGGTAGGTGCGTAGGTCCCAGGTATCCGTATTAGGTTCTGGACCACTCTTCAACATAATTCTTTGCCTGAGATGCTGTTACGATAGGTCTAGGCTCTCCTGCGCCAGGTTCCGCAGGGGTGAGTATCGGGTCATGGATCGCTTGGGAAAGATGAGCTACGGGAAGCTCGTGGGAGCCGAGCTATGGAAGCTCGGGGAGAACCGAGCTATGGAAGCCCGGAGAAAGCCGAGCAATGGAAGCCCGGAGAAAGCCGAGCAATGGGAGCCCGGAGAAAGCCGAGCTACGGAAGCCCAGAGAAAGCCGAGCTATGGAAGCTCGAGGAGAGCCGAGCTATGGGAGCTCGAGGAAGCCGAGCTATGGGATCTCGGAGAAGCCGAGCTACGAGAAGCTCGGGGACATCATGGCGGGCAAAGGGATGGGGTCGGTCTTAGCCTCCTCGCACGAATATTGATGCAATGATGATTTTACCCCCAACACATGCCCTCCACTCCCTAGTTCGAAGTGCAGGTTCGGGCATAGGGAGTATAAGTCCAGGTGGCACACTTTGGATGGGACGATCCGGTTTAGACAGCCTGCGCAGTGATGCCCTAATTAATCCGAGCGACAAATCTCTGAACCTCGGCTGGGCCGAGCAACAGATTTTTTGAACCTTGGCAGGGCCAAGTAACAAATTCTCCAAACCTCGGCAAGGCCGAGCCATAAACATTTGGTTTCCAATGGGGACGAAGCATGAATCTCCGAGCTTCTGACCAAGATAGGGAGCGTATTCTGCCACTGAACAATCCCTAATCCTCCGTTTGGATCAGGGCAGTTTGCAAGCCCCGACTAATTCGGATGGCGCGAGATCCTCGCCTAAAAATGAACGGCACGTACCCCATATCCAGCAACAACAAATTGGCACAGGAGAAATAGAGATTGAGAAACAGAACAGAACTCTCTTTATTTCATTGCCATCAAAACGAATTACAAATGCCTGAGAGCGTTACAAGAGCATTGAAATGCATAAAAAGACAAAGTACAAAACTCGGACAATTGCTCCAAAGTAGACCTGGGCAACTGTGATGCTCCGGCATCCCGACCGACGAGCTAGATAAGCCGCAAACAGTCAGCTCGCGCCTATAATGGGCGGGCGACATGGACCAATCGTTGCGGCCAGCTTCAGTTAATAATGATATCTCGGTGACCCAACCGAGATATCAGGGTGATTGGAAAGGGTGGACGGAAGGTCACCCCTAACCACCCAACCGAGAGGCCCCCCGGCGAGTAGGAAGGAAGCCCGCGGACCCTGGCGCCGGAACGCTCTCCAAACCGAGTGTGCACCACCCGACCTTGCCAAGGCTCAAGGACAAGGTACCTGCAGGCGGCACACCACCTCCCCCTCCCCATGTGGCGAAAGATTCCCCAGGCGGGCAAGCCCAGGAATCCAAATTGGGGGAGGAGGAGAAGTTCAAGCGAGTCATGGGAAGCCCGCGTATACTTCCTACCGTACCTCCCCAAAGGGGAACCACAAAGGTCACACTGGAAGCACATATGTGCGCTCTTGTGTGATCTCTGCGCCCTCCTGTGCGCTCTCCATATGATCTCCGGGTCTCATCCCCTAAGGGCAAGCCTTTCTTCAGTAGCTCCTTCATCGCCCCAGCTGTCCGGAGGTGAAGGGCTTACAAAAGGGAAGCTCAACCCTTCCACTCACGACAGCGGAGAAATGAGCATGGTGGAAACTCTAATGGGAAAGAAACTTTGGGGACGACTTAACACGACCCCTCTCCCCCTTTTTTATAGGCAAAAATGAACCGGGAACAGCTACCAAGGCCGGAAGCCCCGAGATTCAAACACCTGGCCCATGCCTCCACGTGGCCCCCAGGATGGACGCAATGCCCCATTGCGCACCGAGCCCACCGCCTAAACTGAGATGCATGCAAAGATTTCCTCTTGATCTCGAATCGCGATCATTAAACGTAGAGAATCGCCCACTGACATTACGGAGACTGGCAGTTCAGGAGATCATCTACGAAAGTAATATCCTCCAATGGTAAACGGGTGCGTGCGCCGTACGTCAAAACGACCCGCATGGGAAAAGAACAACTACCCTAAAAACCTTCCGGAAAGCACCAGAGCAGCTTTGTGTTCCCCACAGTGCCGTATCATCAATTTCGGTGAAATAAAAACCGGTTTGCCTGCAGAGCGGCAGGGCGCTGGCAGGACAGCAAAAAGCATGAAAACCGATTGTTCGTCGATTGCTCCCCAACGAAGTTAATCGCTCGAAGAACTTGTGCGACAAAATTGAGCGTCTCAAAACAAAAATGAGCGCGAAGGCTACGCAAACCATTCTTTCATTGACCAAAAAAGGAAGTGGCAAAAGGAAACAAAAAATACTTCGGTAACCACCCTCATATGTCGGCCCTAGCCGACCTACTTTATCGTCGGCCCTAGCCGACCTATCTTGTCGTCGGCCCTAGCCGACCTACTTCGCCGTCGGCCCTAGCCGACCTACCTCACCCGTCGGCCCTAGCCGACTTATTTCGTTTATCGGCCCTAGCCGACCTACCCTACCAGTCGGCCTTAACCGACCAACTTTGTTCCTCAAATTTTAATTAATTTGTTGCATCGAACGAACGTGAACCGAATCAGATCGTCTTTCGGTTCACTAGTCAAGGCTATCGCCCCGCCTTGGGCCAAGCCAATGCGTTCCCTTGATCCCGAAATAAAGATGACCAAAGAGCGTCAACAAGCCATAAGTCGCTCGCGATTGAGGCAAAATTTGGAGCGAAGGACCGTCCAAGGAAAAACACTCAAATAGAAGTAGAAAGTTCATTCATTGAAAGACGTCAAGCAGAGTTACAGAAAGTGAAACACAGGGGTGGCTCTTAAAGGCCCGGAACCACATCAGTTCTGGAAGAACCCTCGGTTACATCCGCAGAGGTGTGACTTGATTCGCCTTTCTCTAATACCTTCGCCCCCTCGGCGACAGTTTGCGATCGTCCTTCAGAAGCTGCGGCCTCGCTGGGACCCGGGGCGGCACCAGGATCGATATCGGAGGCGTCGACATACTCATCCTCCTCTTCTCCTCCGGACTCACCGGCATCAGGAGCTTTAGTATCCAGAAAAGAGAGATCCCATTCCGGGTGCTCGCTGGATATCTTGTCTTTGCACTCTTCCACTCCGAGTTGGAAGGCGTCAGTGCCGATTACGTCCTGTTCCCCCTTGAGTATGGCGAGTTGCACCTTAGCCTCGCAACTTGCCTCTCAGCCTCCGCGACTTGAGCCCGCAGAATAACGGTTTTGCTCCTCGAACTCGCCGGCCCGCGCCTCGAGTTCTGAGCTCCTACTGCGGCTAGACACGAGCTCACCTTGCAAGGCCCAATTATCCAGCCCTAACCTTGCCACCTGCGAAACCGAAATCAGTCGGCACCACAAGGAATCAACAAAGAAAGTTAAAAAGAGGGGGGAATAAGATCGTAACTCCTCCTCGTGTCTGGCCAACCTTTTGGTCAGCTCCTCGGCCTCACCCCTGGCCCTTATTTTATCAGCTCCAACCAACTCGACCCTCTCCTGGAAGCGTTAATTCTCGCTGCTTGTTTTCGACCTCTCCCCGAGCTTGGATAGCTCGTTACTCAACCGAGCTATCGTCCCTTCGTGCCATTTAGCGCTGACTCTCAAGTCAGCGACTTCGCCATCGCGCCGCTGCAGCTTCTCCTCTATTTCGCTGAGCATTCTGGTCAGGCGCTTTCTCTCGTCGGCAGCCTCCTTCCCCAGCCGGGCCAGACTCTCATTATGTTCCCGCTGCATCGCCGCCATTTCCTCGGAATGCTTTGACTTAACCCGAGCCAACTCTGAGCACGCGTCGTCATTCTTCGCAGGAGCCCCTGTAACTCCTCCGCTTTACGCTTTTGCTTGGACGCTTCAGCTAGAGCGGCCTGATACGACGCCTTCATCCCCGCCAAGCTCCTTTGCTAACGGGTAGGAGTTCCTCGAACTTCTCGGACACCTCTACTCGCGATCAGAGTTCGGCGTTGTCTCTCCTGGCCTGAACGCTGGCCCCCGTCGCCAAACTCAGACGCCAGCACATCGCCCGAGAAAGCAGAACACTCTGCGGGACAAATGATGAGTAAGAATATGCGATTAAGTCAACCAGAAAGTATCCACCACCAAAGAGTGGTAACTCACCCGAGAGGCGTAGGCCCGTGTCATCTTCATGAGGGTCGGATTGTCAATATCGGGGAGAAGATGGATACTTTCGGCCACTCCCTGTTGCCCGAACGCAGCATCAACCAACTCCAGATCTGCAAACCTGTCCGCCGAAGGATCCGCACCCGGGTACAAGGCCGACCTCATTAAGGCAGAAAATGCCTCCTCAACACCCGCGTTCGAGCTACTGGGCTGGCCATCTCCGCCCGAGGAACCAACCCGGGCGACCTCCGGCTGAGAGGCCTTCAACTTCCCAGCCTCTTCTATCAGAACCCTAGCTTGGGCTTCTTCGGACAATTCGGCCAACCCAAGCGCCAGCCTCCCCAAAATCCTTTTTGAAGGGGTCCCCATTGCAGGACTCTCACCTTGCTGCGCTTCTCTCCCGACCATCTTTTTCGGTCACAATCACCTGCGTCTCCTCCGCAGGCTCCCCCGAGGCCTCTGTCCGGCCTGTTTCTTGACCCGCTACGGGCGGTCCAGCATCGCTACCCTCGGACTCCTTCCGAACCTCTCCACCAGCGGCCACTCTCCCTTGCTGCCCCACTAGAGTCGGTAGTAAACCCGCGGAGGTGGAAGGCCCCCCAGAAACGACCGCTTTTGCCGAATCCGTCGCCGGCTCATCTTTCAAAGGAGATGCCCGGACGAACCAACGGAGACTCATCCGAACTATCCAATAGTTCCACTACGGGAGGACAAGGGATCGCAGCTGTCCTCCCTAAATCCTCCTTCGCCCCCGGCGCTCCTGTCGTGGTCGCTCGGCATCCGGCGAGTTTCTTACGGAGGTATGAGCCCTTTTCTCGGGCCTACCTCTATCCACGCCGCTGCTCTCCCCTGGGCACTTGCCTCTCTTCCTCTTGATGAGACTCGACAATGCCGACCTCTTGGCTATAAGAACGGAACATATGCGATTAAATCCAAACACGTTCGTCGGGGCAACACACAGCGGAGAAAGTAAAAGGGAGGACTCACCTTGCGGTCCAGGGGGCTAAGCCGGCCGCAAAAAGGGCCCCCTCCGATAACAAATCGTTGGCCGAGAACACTTGGCCATTGCGAAGGACATCCAAATCTCTCTCCTCCCGCTCTGACAAAACTGGATGCGTTTCCGCATCCCTAACAAAGTTTCCCCATTTTCGAGGGAAGTCGGAACCGATGTTCCCCTCGGCGATGACGAATCGACTCTTCCATCCCTTTATAGAGGATGGCTTATCCACAATCACGTTGAAGGACCTCCGAGGTCCGATGTAAGGCCACTCTGATTTCCTCCAGGTATTAGATGATAGCAGGCGTGGAAAAGGGGGAGAGTGGCGACAATCCGAATCTGATGGCACATCGAGATAAATCCGATAATGCTCCGCCAACTATTTGGAGCCACCATCGCCGGACAAATGTTGTAGTGTACCATGATTTCCTTCACCAAGGGATGAAGAGGAAACGGAGGCCCGCTTTCAAACTGTCTTCGTAGACGAAGACCCCATGCTCCAGATTTTGCGAAACCCTGTGCTCAGGTCCCGGCAATCGCAGGACAACGTCTGGGGGTATGCCATACCTCTGGCGAATCTTCCCCACATCCTCAGCAACGATCTCCGAAGCTACGTCGTCGGGGCTCATCGTCATCTTAGCCTAGAAAGCACCAGGCGAAACGGCAAGCGTTGCGGAGGGCGGGACTCTACAAGAAACAAAACGAGAGAATACTGCAAACATATATATAGCGCGGCTATCGCTTTGCTTCTCCACTAAGGAAGCCATCTTGAGAAGACGAGGCGCCTCGCCCGAGGCGTCCGGAACCGCCTCGACAAATGCCGTATTAATCAGGATTTGCAACGTGGCGTATTCCCAACCGTCACCCCTGGAGGAGCCTTACCCATGAAGGCATGATGACCCTGCCGCATTAATTAGGGAATCATTGCGCGGGCTGTCTAAACCAGATCGCCCCATCCAAAGCGTGCCACCTGGACTTATACTCCCTATGCCCGAACCTATGCTTCGAACTAGGGAGTGGAGGGCATGTGTTGGGGGGTAAAATCGTCATTGCATCAATATCCGTGCAGGAGGCTAAGACCGACCCCCTCCCTTCGCCCACTAAGATACCCCCGAGCTTCCCATAGCTCGGCTTTCCCGAGCTTCCCGTAGCTCGACTCCCTCGAGCTTCCATAGCTCGTCTCCCCCGAGCTCCCACAGTTCGGCTCCTTCGAGCTCCCATAGCTCGGCTCTCCCGAGCTTCCATAGCTCATCTCCTCCGAGCTCCCACAGCTCGGCTCCTCCGAGCTCCCATAGCCCGGCTCCCCGAGTTCCCATAGCTCGGCTCTCCCGAGCTTCCATAGCTCGTCTCCCCCGAGCTCCCATAGCTCGGCTCCTCCGAGCTCCCATAGCTCGGCTCCCCGAGCTCCCATAGCTCGGCTCCCCCGAGCTTCCATAGCTCGTCTCCCCCGAACTCCCATAGCTCAGCCCTCCCGAGCTTCCTGTAGCTCGTTTCCCCCGAGCTTCCATGGCTCGGCTTCACTGAGCGATCCACGATCCAATACTTACCTCCGCGGAACCCGACGCGGGAGAGCCTAGGCCTATCGTAACAACATCCTAGGCAAGGAATCATGTTAAGAAGTGGTCTAGAACCTACCACGGCTACCTGAGACCTACACACCTACCAGATCTCAAGCCATCAAGGAGCTCTCCTAGCCGTCGATCCCCTAACAGACAAGATATGGATCCCAACAGCCCAACAACGGCCCGATTCGATCCATCTCCGTATCCTAACAACCTTTAAACCTTCCAGAAGGCGCTCAAGATCCAGGTGACAGCCTATAAATATGACACTCCCAGATTCCCTCAGGTACGGGCGCTCACACCCTCACACTCACTCTCCGCTCTCGCCAGCTGCTCGTCGGTGCTCTCACCCTCTAGAGCTTCCGATCGGCCGCCTCTGGAGAGACTCACCGGAGAAATCTTCCGCAGAGGGCCACCCTCAACGCCTCTCGTGCGAGGACTTGTGTGCAGGTCCGCCCCTGAAGATCGACTGCGTTCGAATCGGATGACGGATTCCGATGGCAACATATATATATATATATCATTAAAAAAAAGAATAAAATTTTTTTTTTTTTTTTTCCGACGCTACAATGTAGCATAGGAAGTTATCGAATCAAACCGATGCTTTTGTAAATTGTCGGAAGATAACAAATTATAACGACGCTCCGTTTGATTTTTGAAGCCGATGCTTAAAAGCGTCTGATGCCGACGCGTCGGCAATGGCTAATTATATCGTAGGATACGGACACTATTAAGCATCGGAACCTTATTTTTATTCCAAACGGCGCCATCAGACTTCTGTTTTAAATATTTCGGGGACGGAAGACAAAAGAGGGAGGCTAAGGATCTGGATCCCCAGCGGGCTTCATACGGGGAGAGTATTCAACCCACGGGATGCTCCGGTGAAGCCGGGAAGCTCTTCTCCCATCTCAGCCATCCTCTTCTTCTTCACGCGCCCTCCCACTTTTATTTTCTCCCTTCTATGGATGGATGATCGAGGATTCTTTCCCTCTTCGCTTCCCTTGTTTTGTTCCTTTTCTTTATATCATTTAACTCTTTTATGGCAGAGCTGTGGGAGTTGGCCTTATGCGGTGGGGTGGTGTTAGAGACGATGAGGGAGCGAGGAGGAAGGAGAAGCGAGGGTCGTCGTCGTCTTCTTCCAAGAGAAGGAAGCGAAGCAGGCGCTTCTTTTCCCATCAAGAAATTCAAGAAGCTCTGTCTCTGGAGCAGCGGCGAGGGAGAGAGGCGCAGCAAGAGAACGCTGGCGCGGGCGCCCACGTACGACGCCATCGGCACGGGCTGCGTCCTCTGCTTAAGTGCCCCGCCGATCTCTCCCGACTCACCTCTTTGGTTCGACGATCGCCAGAGGAAGCACGCCAGATTTGATTCTCTTGGTCTCCCCTCCATCGCGCTTTTTTTTTTTTTTTTTTAATATCGTTCTTTGCTTCTCTTGGTCTCTCTCAAGAAGCCTTCCGCGCGGTGGAACCAGAGAATTCGATCGAGGGTTTGATACGCTTGCTTTGATTGATTCAAGGACTAGTGCTTCTTCGCTGCGTGATCGCGTGCATCTCTTGTTCTCCTTGGAAAGGTGCCACCTTTTATTTTTTTTGGATTTCTGTTACCATTGCGTCGGTTCCCGACCTTATTTTTGGACACCATTTTTTTTTTTTTCGTCGACACGCAGAAAGATCCCGTTTTGATCGCGATTTTATCGGCATCTCTCCATGTTTTTGAGCAATTAGCATGAGGCTTCCAACGGGGTTAGGATTCTTTTAATCCATTAAACTGTGGATTCTGGTTCGTTGCTTGGATTTGTGGATGACTTGGCTTGAATGCAATGAAGAATTGTCGGAAAAGAAGCTAAGAATTTCATCACATGGGCAAGACTGGATTCCTCCAATCCATTTCACAGTCTGTGGTGATCTCGATTGCTGAAGCTCCCATCTCAATGTGGCAGAGCTTCCAGCCACCAGTCCTCGGCGGCACCGCCATCAAAGCAGGCCGTCGATGCTCCTCCTCCCCCCGTCGAGACCAAGCCTTAGGAGCCTGTCAAGAGGCAAGAAGCCTCAAGAAACCGCCGCATCTTCCTTCGACGACCCCTCCTTTTTTGGGTTTGTTATTTTAAAAAAAATAATTATTGTCCACACACACACACACACACACACACACACACATATATATATATATATATATATATATATATATATATATATATATATATATATGTATGTATGTATGTATGTATGTATATATATATATATATATATATATATATATATATATATATATATATATATATATATGTATGTATGTATATATATATGTATGTATGTATGTATATATATATATATATATATATATATATATATATATATATATATATATATATATATATATATATATATATATATATATGTATATATGTATATCGGGTCATGGATCGTTCGGGAAAGACGAGCTACGGGAAGCTCGTGGGAGCCGAGCTATGGAAGCTCGGGGAGAACTGAGCTATGGAAGCCCGAAGAAAGCCGAGCTATGGAAGCCCGGAGAAAGCCTAGCAATGGGAGCCGGAGAAAGCCGAGCTATTGAAGCCCGGAGAAGTCGAGCTACGGAAGCTCGGGGAGAGCCGAGCTGTGGGAACTCGGGGAAGCCGAGCTATGGGAGCTCGGGGGAGCCGAGCTACGGAAGCTTGGGGACATCATGGCGGGCGAAGGGATGGGGTCGGTCTTAGCCTCCTCGCACGAATATTGATGCAATGATGATTTTACCCCCCAACACATGCCCTCCACTCCCTAGTTCGAAGTGCAGGTTCGGGCATAGGGAGTATAAGTCCAGGTGGCACGCTTTGGATGGGACGATCCGGTTTAGACAGCCCACGCAGTGATGCCCTAATTAATCCAGCGAGGTCATCATGCCTTCGTGGGTAAGGCTCCTCCAGGGGTGACGGTTGGGGAAACGTCACCTAACAAATCCCGATTAACGTGGCGTTTGTCGAGGCGGTTTCGGACGCCTCGGGCGAAGCGCCTCATCTTCTTAAGATGGCTTCCTTAAGGGGAAGCAAAGCGATAGCAGCGCTGTATCCGTTTGCAATATCCTCTCATTCTGTTTCCTGGAGAGTCCTGTCTTCTACGACGTTTGCCGTTTCGCCTGGTGCTTTTTCCGGCTAGGATGACGATGAGCCCCGACGACGTAGCTACGGAGATCGTTGCTGAGGATGTGGGAAAGATTCGCCAGAGGTATGGTATACCCCCAGACGTCATTCTGCGATTGTCGGGACCTGAACAAAGGGTCTCGCGAGATCTGGAGCATGGGGTCTTCATTTACGAAGACAGTCTGAAAGCAGGCCTCCGGTTTCCTCTTCATCCCTTGGTGAAGGAAATCATGACGCATTACAACATCTGTCCGGCGATGGTGGCCCCAAATAGCTGGCGGAGTATTATCGGATTTATCTCAATGTGCCATCAGATTCAGATCGTCGCCACTCTCTCTTTTCCGTGCCTGCTATCATCTAATACACGGGAGGAAATTGGAGTGGCCTTACATCGGACCCAGAGGTCCTTCAAAATGATTGTGGATAAGCCGTCCTCCATAAAGGGATGGAAGAGTCGATTCGTCATCGCCGAGGGGAACATTGGTTCCGACTTCCCTTGAAGATGGGGAAATTTTGTTCGGGATGCGGAAACGCATCCAGTTTTGTCCGAGCGGGAGGAGAAAGATTTGGACGTCCTCCGCAACAGCCAGGTGTTCTCGGCCAATGATTTGCTATCGGAGAGAGCTCTTTTTGCGGCCGGGCTTAGTCCTCTGGACCCGCAAGGTGAGTCCTCCCTTTTGTCTTCTCCGTTGTTTGTTATCCAGCGAACGTGTTTGGATTTAATTGCATACTTTCCGCTCTTGCAGCCAAGAGGTCTGCATTGTCAAGTCTTGTCAAGAGGAAGAGAGGCAAGCGCCCAGGGGAGAGCAGCAGCACGGAGAGAAGTAGGCCCGAGAAGAGGGCTCATACTTCCGTAAGATGCTCGCTGGATGCCGGAGTGGCCACGACGGGAGCATCGGAAGCAAGAGGATTTGAGGAGGACAGCTGAGATCCCTTGTCCCCCTGTGGTGGAACTATCGGATAGCTCAGATGAGATTCCATTGGCTCCTCCGGCTGCATCCCCTTTGAAAGATGAGCCGACGATGGATTCGGCGGAAGTCATCGTTTCTGGGGGGCTTCCCCCAACCGCAGGTTTACTCCCAACCTTAGTAGGAGAGCAAGAGGGAGCGGCCGCAGTTGGTGAGGTTCGGGGCGAGCTCCCTCTTGGGCCCTTTGCGGGAGAGTCCGGGGGTAGCGACGTTGGGCCGCCCGCAGTGGTTCGAGAAGCAAGCCGGATAGAGGTTTCGGCAAAGCCTGCAGAGGAGACGCAGGTGACTGTGACCGAAGGAGACGGGTTGGGAGAGGGAGCGCAGCGAGATGAGAGTCCCGCAATGGAGACCCCTTCAAAAAGGGTTTTGGGGAGGTTGGCGCTTGGGTTGGCCGAATTGTCTGAGGAAGCTCAAGCCAGAATTCTAATAGAAGAGGCTGGGAAGTTGAAGGCTTCTCAGTCGGGGGTCGCTCGGGTTGACATCTCGGGTGGAGACGGCTAGCCCAGTAGCTCGAACATGGACGTTGAGGAGGCATTTTCCGCTTTAATGAGGTCAGCCCTGTACCCAGGTGCGGATCCTTCGGCGGACAAGTTTGCGGACCTGGAGTTGGTTGATGCCGCATTCGGGCAGCAGGGCGTGGCCGAAAGTGTCCATCTTCTTCCCGACATTGACAATTCGACCCTCATGAAGATGACACAGGCCTACACCTCTCGGGTGAGTCACCATTCTTGGGTGGCGGATACTTTCCGGCTAACTTGATTGCATATTCTTACTCATTCTTTATCCTGTAGAGTGTTTTGCTTTCTCGGGCGATGTGCTGGCGTTTGAGTTTGGCGATGGGGGCCGGTGTTCAGGCCAGGAGAGCCAGCGCCGAACTTCGATCGCGAGTAGAGGCATCCGAGAAGTTCGAGGAACTCCTGGCCACAAGCAACGAAAGCTTGGCGAGGATGAAGGCGTCGTATCAGGCTGCTCTAGTTGAAGCGTCTAAGCAAAAGCGTAAAGTGGAGGAGCTGCAGGGGCTCCTAGCGAAGAACGACGACGCGTGCTTGGAGTTGGCTCGAGTTAGGTCAAAGCATTCTGAGGATGCGGCGGCGATGCAGAAAGAACATAATGAGAGTCTGGGCCGGCTGGGGAAGGAGGCCGCCGATGAGAGAAAACGCCTGGCCAGAATGCTCGATGAAGTAGAGGAGAAGCTGCAGCGGCGCGATTGCGAAGTCGCTGACTTGAGAGTCAACGCTAAATGGCACGAAGGGATGATAGCCCGGTTGAGTGACGAGCTATCCCAAGCCCGGAGAGAGGTCGAAGATAAGCAGTTGAGAATTAACGCTCTCCAAGAAAGGGTCGAGTTGGTTAGGGCTGATAAAGCAAGGGCTAGGGGTGAGGCCGAGGAGCTGACCAAAAGGTTGGCCCGATAAGAGGAGGAGGTACGATCCTATTCCCCTTTTTTAGTTTCCTTTGTTGGTTCCTCGTGGTGCCGACTGATTCTGGCTTTGCAGATGGCAAAATTAGGGCTGGACAATCGGGCCTTGCAAGGTGAGCTTGCATCTAGTCGAGGTAGGAGTTCGGAACTCGAGGCGCGGGCCGGTGAGTTCGAGGAGCAGACTGTTTTTCTGCGGGCTCAGGTCGCGGAAGCTGAGAGGCAAGTTGCCCTATTGCGGAGCCAATTGGCTGAGGTTGAGATGCAACTCGCCATGCTCAAGGGCGAACAGGATGTGATTGGTACTGACGCCTTCCAACTCGGGGTGGAAGAATGCAGAGACAAGATATCCAGCGAGCATCCAGAATGGGATCTCTCTTTCCTGGATGCTGAAGCTCTTGACGCCGGTGACTCCGGGGGTGAAGAGGAGGATGAGTACATCGACGCTTCGGATACCGATCTTGGTGCCACCCCGGGTCCCAGCGAGGCCACAGCTTCCGAAGGACATTCGCAGACTGCCCTCGAGGAGGCTAAGATATTCAAGAAGGGCGAATCAAGTCATGCCTCTGCAGATGTAATTGGGGGTTCTCCTGGAACTGACGTGGTTCCCGACCTTTAAAAGTCACTTCTACGTTTTGCTTCTCGAGCTGTAACTCTGCCTGACGTTCTTTAATGAATGAACTTTCCGCTTCCATTTGAGTGCTTTTTCTTGGGCAGTCCTTCGCTCCAAATTTCGCCCCAATCGCAAGCGACTTATGGCTTGTTGGCGCTGTTTGGTCATTTTTATTTCAGGATCGAGGGAACGCATTGGCTGGGTCCAAGGCGGGGCGATAGCCTTGATCGGTGAACCGAGAGACGATCTGGTTCGGTTCATGTTTGAGCGATGCAATAGATTAATTAAAACTTGAGGAATGAAGCAGGTCGGTTAAGACCGACGGATAGGGTAGGTCGGCTAGGGCCGACAGACGAAATAAGTCGGCTAGGGCCAACGGGTAAGGTAGGTCGGCTAGGGCCGACGGAAAAGTAGGTTGGCTAGGGCCGACGGGCAAAGTAGGTTGGCTAGGGCCGACGGGTGAAGTAGGTCGGCTAGGGCCGACGGCAAAGTAGGTCGGCTAGGGCCGACGGATGAGAGTGGTTACCAAAGCGGCGACATGTGGCGGGATTTTGTGTCGGTGGCTTGAGGGCCGATGGCTGGAGCAGGCAGATTTCTTGCTTGGATCGGTTTAAATACCGATGGGGGGTCCGGTTACTGTTGGCCATTTCATTCGACGACCTTTGCTAGCTTGATACGAGCTTGCGCCGATGGAATGGATTCCAAGGATGGCGGAAGGTCAACCGGAGCACCAGTCGACGATGCCAACACTCGCTGGGGGCTCGTAGGAGCCGCACTCAGACCATCGTCGACGGGGAGGTCCTGGCCTCCTTGTTGGCGAGTCGACAACGACTCCAGGAGGTGACCGAACAATATGTGATCGTCTCCACCAGGGAGATCATGCACCTCCGTGCGGTTAACGATCGCTTAGAGAGGCGCGTGGCGTCTCTTCAACAGCAGGCGGGTAGCCTTGCGGCGGATCAGGGAGAACGGTCGGCGGTTCCGGGAGACAATGGTGAGCCCCTGTGAGGGCTGATGTATTTTTCGTTTCTTTTGTCACTTCCTTTTTCGGTGAATGAAAGAATAGTTTGCGTAGCCCTCGCGTTCATTTTTGTTTTGAGATATTTAATTTTGTTGCACAAGTTCTTCGAGCGATTAACTTCTTGGGGAGCAATCGATGAACAATCGGTTTTTGTGCTTTTTGCTACCCTGCCAGCGCTCTGCCGTTCCGCAGGTAGATCGGTTTTTATTTCACCGGAGTTGATGATACGGCGCTGTGGGGAGCAAAAAGCTGCTCCGGCGCTTTCCGGAAGGCTTTTATGGCATTGGTCTTTTTCCATGCAGATCGTTTTGGCGTACGGCGCACGCACCCGTTTACCATTGGAGGATGTTACTTTCGTAGGAAGATCTCCTGAACCTGTCAGTTTCCGTAAGATCAGTGGGCGATTCTCTGCGTTTAATAACCGTGATTCGGGATCAAAAGGAAATCTTTGCATGCGTCATGGTTCAGGCGATGGGCTCGGCGCGCAGTGGGGCGTTGCTTCCATCCTGGGAGGCCACGTGGAGGCATGGGCCAAGTGTTTCGAATCTCGAGGCTTCCGACCTTGATAGCTGTTCCCGGTTCATTTTTGCCTATAAAAAGGGGGAAGAGGGGTCGTGTTAGGCCGTCATCAAAGTTTCCTTCCCCTTTGGAGTTTCTGCCATGCCCATTTCTCTGGCGTTGAGAGTGGGAGGGTCGAGCTTTCCTTTCATAAGCCCTTCGCCTTCGGACAGCTGGGGCGATGAAGGAGCTTCTGAAGAGTGGTTCGCCCATAGGGGATGAGCCCCGGAGATCATATGGAGAGCGCATAGGAGGGGCGCAGAGATCACACGGAGAGCGCACATATGTGCTTCTCGTGTGACCTTTGTGGTTCCCCCTTGGGGACGTACGGTAGGAAGTGCACGCGGACTCCCCATGGGTTGTGTGAATTTCGCCTCATCCCCTGGTTTCGATCCCTGGGCTCGCCCGCTTGGAGAATCTTTCGCCACATGGGGAGGGGGTGATGGTGCATCGCCCGCAGGTACCTTGCCTTTGAGTTTGGGAAAGGTGGGGCGGTACACACTTGGTTTGGGAGAGCGTTCCGATGCCAGGGTCCGCGGGCTTCCTACCTACTCGTCGGGGGGCCTCTCAGTTGGGTGGTTAGGGGCAATATCCCGTCCACCCTTTCCAATCACTCTGATATCTCGGTTGGGTCGCCGAGATATCATTATTTACCGAAGTTGGCCGCAACTGTTGGTCCATGTCGCCCGCCCATTATCAGCTCAAGCTGACTATTTGCGGTTTATCTGGTTCATTGGTCCGGATGCCGGAGCATCAAAGTTGCCTAGGTCTGCTGTGGAGCAGTTGCCCGAGTTTTGTGCTTGTCTTTATTTTATGCATTTCAATGCTCTTGTAACGCCTCTTAGGCATTTGTAATTGGCTTTGATGGCAACGAAATAAAGAAAGTTTTGCTCTGTTTCTCAACCTCTATTTCTCCTGTGCCAAGTTGTTGTTGCTGGCTGTAGGATACAAGGACGTCCCGTTCGTTTTTAGGCGAGGATCCCGTGCTATCCAAACTAGTCGGGGCTTGCAAGCTGCCCTGGTCCAGACGGAGGTTTAGAGGTTGTTTGGCGGTAGAATACGTTCCTTAACTTGGGCCGAAGCTCGGAGATTCATGCCTAGACCCCATTGGAGTCCGAGTATTTATGGCTCGGCCCTGCTGAGGTTCGGAGAACGGTTGCTCGGCCCTGCCAAGGTTCGGAGATTTATTACTTGGCCCTGCCAAGGTTTGGAGATTTGTTACTTGGCCCTGCCAAGGTTCAAAGATTCGTTACTTGGCCTTGCTAAGGTTCGAAGATTTATTACTTGGCCCTGCCAAGGTTCGGAGATTTGTTACTTGGCCTTGCCAAGGTTCGGAGATTCGGAGCTCGGAGAAGTGACTTAGTCGTCACCATGAGTCATAATGCCAAGTCCCTGCGGCGTTCGGTAAGGGGCGTTAAGGCGGAACTGGCGGTTCATGGTCACGCCCTCCATTTATGACACGACCCCTTCCGAGGGGACGAATTATTGTCATGCGCTGGAATTCTTTCTTTTCCACGCTTCCCGAAAGGCGGCCCGCTTAAAAGAGCTTGGGGAAGTGTTTGGAGCATTTACTGCACGAGGCCGGCAAATTGGGAAGTACCCTGTTCCCAGAGAAAAAGAGGGGGTTCCCGAACAGTCCGCCCGCATTACCGATTTCGCTTGGGATGGGGCATGACCTTTAGGATTCTGCAGGCATCAATTAAAGCGGTGATACGTGGCGAGTTCTCACGGGTCGGTGGTTATGGCCCGACTGATCGGAATACTCGCTTAAAAAGTATAAATACGGACGAGGGGTGCTGGTTTTCGCCACCCCTCTGGTTTAGTTTCAGAATAGTTTTTGACATGGCTTCTCAAGGGGGAGGGCGATCATCTGATGATTTAAGGGCATCGATCAACGGCTTGCTGCATCTGGAGGGGGGCTGTCCCACCATTACGGTCGATGGGGAGGCCTTGGCGTCGGCCTTCGCGAGCCATCAGCGGCTCGAAAGGGTCATTGAAGAGTACGTGGCCGTCACCATGAGGAAGGTCGAGGCCCTCCGTGAGGTGGTGGACCGGCAACGGGGGGAGATATCATCTTTCCATCGACAGGTTGCCGAGCTCTCCCAGCGCCTGGAAGACTTGCTGGCCTCTGGAAGTGACAGCGAGCCCTAGCACTACAAGAAAATACTGAAATAGCGACGCAATTTTAGCGACGCATTATTGCGTCGCTAAATTGCGACCACTTTGCGACGCTTCTGTGACAACAAAATATTGCGACGCATTAGCGACTCATTAGCGACTCAATTAATAAAAAAATAAAAAAAAATTAAATTTTTAATATTGTGACGCAATATTTGCGTCGCAATATTTTTAAATTAATTTTTTTATGAAATATAAATATCGATAAAAATATTGCGACGCATATATGCGTCGTAATATTTTTAACAGAAATAAATATTTTAAATAGCGACGCATTAGCGACGCAATTAAAAAGATAATTAGAAAAATTATTTTTAATGTAGCGACGCACCAATTGCGTCGCAAATAATTTAAATAAAATTAAATTTTAATAAAATTTAAATATCGGAAAAAATATTGCGACGCAACACAGTGCGTCGCAATGTTTTTAAAAGAATTAAATTTTATAAAATTTAAATATCGGAAAAAAATATTGCGACGCATTAGCGACTCAATTAACCAGAAAATCAAAAAAAATTAATATTTTAATATTGCGACGCCAATAATGCATCGCAATATTTTTAAATTAATTTTTTTATGAAATATAAATATCAATAAAAATATTGCGATGCAATATATGCGTCGCAATGTTTTTAACAGAAATAAATATTTTAAATAGCGACGCATTAGCGATGCAATTAAATAGATAATTAGAAAAATTACTTTTAATGTAGCGACGCACCAATTGCGTCGCAAATAATTTAAATAAAATTAAATTTTAATAAAATTTAAATATCGGAAAAATATTGTGACGCAACACAGTGCGTCGCAATGTTTTTAAAAGAATTAAATTTTATAAAATTTAAATATCGAAAAAAATATTGCGACGCATTAGCGACTCAATTAACTAGAAAATCAAAAAAAATTAATATTTTAATATTGCGACGCCAATAATGCATCGCAATATTTTTAAATTAATTTTTTTATGAAATATAAATATTAATAAAAATATTGCGACGCAATATATGCGTCGCAATGTTTTTAACAGAAATAAATATTTTAAATAGCGACGCATTAGCGACGCAATTAAATAGATAATTAGAAAATTACTTTTAATGTAGCGACGCACCAATTGCATCGCAAATAATTTAAATGAAATTAAATTTTAATAAAATTTAAATATCGGGAAAAAATATTGCGACGCATTAGCGACTCAATTAACCAGAAAATCAAAAAAAAAATATTTTTATATTGCGACGCCAATAATGTGTCGCAATATTTTTAAATTAAATTTTAATAAAATTTAAATATCGGAAAAAATATTGCGATGCAACACAGTGCGTCGCAATGTTTTTAAAAGAATTAAATTTTATAAAATTTAAATATCGAAAAAAAATATTGCGACGCATTAGCGACTCAATTAACCAGAAAATAAAAAAATTAATATTTTAATATTGCAACACCAATATTACGTCGCAATAATTTTAAATTAAATTTTAATAAAATTTAAATATCGGAAAAAAATATTGCGACACAACACATTGCGTCGCAATGTTTTTAAAAAAATTTAGAGAAATTATTTTAAATTTAGCGACGCAACGAGTGCGTCGCAAATAATTTAAATGAAATTAAATTTTATAAAATTTAAATCGGGAAAAAATATTGCGACGCATTAGCGACTGACTCATTAACCAGAAATCAAAAAAAAATAGGTCGTGGGAGATCGGGATCAGGACTTGGATCGATCGCAACCGTCGGATCGTCGCCGATCTCGGACGGATTGCCACGGTCCGAGATCGGTCGTGGCCGATCGGGATCAGGGCTTGGATCGATCGCAACCGTCGGATAGTCGCCGATCTCGAACGGATTGCAAC
>UESW01004707.1:552873-568650 GCA_900491605.1 Calamus simplicifolius | reverse complement strand
AATTTGGTTGAAGTGAACCATCGACGAAGATTACAGAAATATGACCCATTCATCCTTGCATCCCAAGCTCAGCAAGTCTTTTACTGCGGATATCCAAGTTTGCGCAACGACAAGCGAGATTGGTGGGCCGTTTCTAAAATCGTCCCACGTTCAACAATCGTATTAGAGGAGAGTTCATCAAGTCAATCAACCGAGTGCCCTGCATTTCAAGAGGATGAGATGGAAATGCATGCAATTGAGGACGACACAAGGGCTCCTGAAACATCACTTAGAGATCCAAGTGGTGATGTCCAAGAAATTGCGGATGCAAATGTTCGGTTTCCTTCCGATGATAATGAAACTGATTCGCAATCCGATACGGCATCGGATGTTGAACCAACATTTCACGAAACAAATGACACCGATTAAACATAAAGGTTTTTTAAAATTTAACTTTTTTTTATAAGTGTTAAATTCTTACATAGTCAATCATTAATCGTAATTTAATTGTGTGAATCTTTAGTATTTTCAGTATGAGGGGCAGAGGTAGATCTACCGACGACAGATTGGGTGAGCAGAGACGTAGTTTGGATCCTGCGACATCAGATCACATGAGCGTCGGAGATGGAGAGTTTGGATCTCCAGCAGAGGCGCAGCCTTCGATCTCTGCACCAGTATTACCATCCACCCGATCGGCACAGACCTCCGAGAGTTCTTCCGCATCGGCGGCCGCACTTACTTCGACTTGATGCTCAGGGGATGTAAGTATATACTAATTAAAAATATTTGTTTATGTTTTTAAGTCATTTACTTATAAACTTGCATTTTTTTAACAGATTCATTGAGCAGCATCATGTCTCCAGCCACATCAGCGCCGTTTTTCAGAGGCGTGCAGATCCCAGTGGCTACGATTGGCGCCACGTATCGCCAGCCACGAGGGAGTTTTATTTTTCTGAGTTTCAGGTAAACTTATTAAATACAATTTATCAGTGATATATAATTCTTTAAAGTTAATAAATTCAGAAACTAACTGTTTATTTTAATGCAGAAAAAGTTTACGTGGGATCCTGCCACCCATGATGCCATTAGGGCAGCATGGGAGGCTCTGACGCGACGCCGATACTCCGACATGCTTCATCGTTGGAGGTCATCGGGTCAGCGTCCTGCGCACGTGCCAGAGGGTATTTGGCACGAGTGGCAGCAGGCCTGGGAGTCCGATGGCTGGCGCAGGAGGTCCGCATCAGCCAGCACGAACCGCCGATCTGAGAAGGGCGGTCCTGGCACGGGTCTCTCCCGTCATACTTCGGGCTCCATTTCGATTCAGGAGCACAGACGGCGTATGGTAAGAAAACATAAATATTTTAATTACTATTTTAGTTATTTACAAATATTTGTATTAATATCATTTTTTTTATTGTTATAGACTGAGCAGGAGGGCGGAGATCCTGGTGAGTTTCGTCTATTCAGGGCGACACACACCAGGAGGGACGGCTCCTGGGTCGACACGCGATCACGGGAGGTTGCGGTAAGAAATTAGATTTATGTAGTATCTGTTTAATTTCTAAAATTTTATTTCGAGAAATTTATTAACTCATTTATTGTTGATTTCATAATTTCAAGACACGAGTCGAGGAGCTTCGCTCCCAGGCATCGCAGGTCGACTCTACTGATGGGGAGACGCCCGTCGAACTCTCAGCAGAGGAGAGTCGACGTGTGTTTTTGGAGGCTGTTGGTGCCCAGCCACGAGACCGCAGGGTCTATGGTATGGGCACTAGAGCTTCTACATTTTTTCCCCATCAGGCCTCCAGCTCGCGAGTTCCTGCTGATCTTCCTCCGAGCGTTTACAGGAGCTTCGCAGATCTATTGCAGAGGAGATTCGCCAGGATTCGAGCAGGATTTTGAGGATCGTATGCGAGGCCGGGATCAGGAGGTTGCAGACATGCGAGATGAGATGCATATTTGCGGGATATGGTTAGACGCTTGTCGCAGAGTCTTCAGCCTCCACAGCCTCCACAGCCTCCACGTGATCATTCAGATTCTTGATGTATTTTTTTTTTTTTTTTATGTTGTAAAAACTTCAAAATTTTAATATATAAATTATTTTTTGAAATTTATTATTGTTTGGATTGAGTGAAAAATGTTTGTATCAATATTTAGATTTAGCGAAATTTTATTAACCGTTTTAATTTTTAATCATTTAAATATTTTTAAAAACAAAATTTGCGACGCATTAGCGACTGATATTGGATCGCTAATATTTTTAAAATATTATTTGGCATCGCAATAATTTAAAAATAAATTTAATAGCGACGCATTAGCGACTAAAATTGAGTCGCTATTTTATCTTAAAAATTTTTAATAAATATTGCGACGCAATGACCTGCGTCGCAATATTTTAAAATAATTTTTATTTGCGACGCATTAGCGACTCAAATTGCGTCGCTATTATAAAAAATATTATTATTAAATATTGCGACGCATCTGGATGATCGCAATATTGCGACGCGTCGCAATATTTAATAATAATTTTTAAAAATTAATTTTAAATTTCGCGACGCAATTTATTCGCAATATGCGACGCATTTGCGTCGCAATATTTATTAATAAATTTTTTTTTTAAAAATTAATTTTAAATATTGCGAGCGTCGCAATATTTAATAATTTAATTTTTTTAAATTTAGCGACGCATTTTTATGCGTCGCAGAGCGTCGCATCGCAATATTGCGACGCAATTGCGACAAAAGAGTATTGCGACGGACAGTTGAGCGACGCCCTCATTGCGTCGCAATTGCGTCGCTATACCCTGTGTAGCGACGCAATTGCGATGCATTTGGGCGTCGCAATATTTTAAATTTCTTATAGTGTAGCAAGGGCTTCTTTTTCTTTTTCTTTTCTTTTGTCGTCGTTGTCCTTCCCTCCTTTTTAATCAATGAATACAAAGTTTTATCATACTGTGCATTCTGTTGTTCCCAGAGCATTTGCGAACGTTGGTTTGGTTCTTTCGGCCACCCAAGTTCGAGCCAGGTCTTGTGAGACCATGGTCGGGCTTAATTAGGGCGTGCAAGCCACTCGAATCCTGACGTAGCTTAGGAGGACACTTAGGTCGGTCGGGGCTTATGAGCTACCCGAGTCCAAGCTAAGTTATGCACATTGTTTAGGTTGGCCGGGGCTTATGAGCTGCCCGAATTCGAAACAAGTTTTCTTGGGGGGCCACCGGTCTCTGCTCGGACCGGCGGCGGACCTAGGCTATCCTTTAGGAGTCCCTTTACTTCCTCCGGAGCATCAGGAGGTCTTTGTTTTCGTATTCATTTATAGGGTATTTGAGAAGTCACCCTGCTTCAAATGATGTCCTGGGGGGCGGCTAAGGCGTAAGGACTTTGCTCCTTCGGCCGATGGTTCGGCAGTCGGACACGACCAGGCGTGAGAGTGTCACTCGGTAGGCCCGAGGAGCTTGATAGCTAAGGTCACTCCCTGGCTTTGGCCGAGGTTTCGAGCGGCAGGGTGTAGTCCTTGGCTTTGGCCAAGGTTTGGAGAATTTGTTGCTCGGCCCAGCCGAGGTTCGGAGAATTTGTTGCCCGGCCCAGCCGAGATTCGGAGAATTTATTGCTCGGCCCAGTCGATGTTCGGAGAATTTGTTGCTCGGCCCAGCCGAGGTTCGGAGAATTTGTTGCTCGACCCAGCCGAGGTTCAGAGAATTTGTTGCTCGGCACGGCCGAGGTTCGGAGAATTTGTTGCTCGGCCCGGCCGAGGTTCGGAGAATTTGTTGCTCGGCACGGCCGAGGTTCGGAGAATTTGTTGCTCGGCACGGCCGAGGTTCGGAGAATTTGTTGCTCGGCCCGGCCGAGGTTCGAAGAATTTGTTGCTCGGCCCGGCCGAGGTTCGGAGAATTTGTTGCTCGGCCCTGCCGAGGTTCGGAGAATTTGTTGCTCGGCCCTGCCGAGGTTCGGAGAATTTGTTGCTCGGCACGGCCGAGGTTCGGAGAATTTGTTGCTCGGCCCAGCCGAGGTTCGGAGAATTTATTGCTCGACCCAGCCGAGGTTCCAAGAATTTGTTGCTTGGCCCAGCCGAGGTTCGGAGAATTCTTGTTCAGATAGGTAACTCTGTCGTGCCGAGGATTGGTGAGCAGCACCTATTTCTTTTCGCAATCTTTGGCAATGTAATGCATGATGATTCACGTTGCAAATTACGAAAACATGTGCCGACAGGAAGGTATAATAAGATATATCAAAATGGACTTATAGAGGACATACCCTATTGATAATACTTATGGAGATTGTCCGAGTTCCATGTACGGGGGACAGACTTTCCGTTTAGATCTTGCAGCTTGTAGGTTCCTGGTCCGATGATCTCCGCTACTTGGTATGGGCCTTCCCAGTTTGGTGCCAGCTTTCCTTGTTCCAGCGGTTTGGAAACAGAGGCTTTCCGAAGAACAAGGTCACCAGGCAGGAAGGCTTTCCCTTTGACTCTGGAGGCGTGGTAGCGGGCCACCCTTTGGTGATAGGTAGCCACTCTGATCCGGGCCTTCTCTCTAATCTCCTCTATCAGGTCGAGGTTGGTGCGGAGCTGTTCGTCGCTAGCTTCCTCTGAGTAGCTTTCCACCCATAGCGAAGGGAGGCCTATCTCTACAGGGATAACGGCCTTCGTGCCGAAGGCCATCCGGAATGGGGTTTCACCTGTGGGGACTCTCGGGGTGGTGCGGTAGGCCCATAGGATGTGGTGCAACTCGTCCGCCCACCTGCCTTGGGCTCTGGAAAGACGAGCTTTGATCCCTTGAAGCAGGGTCCTGTTGGTCCCTTCGGCCGCTCCGTTGGCTTGCGGATGGCCGACCGAGGTGAGGTGGTGATGGATTCCGTGCTCTTTGCAGAACTGGCAGAACTTAGGGTTATCAAATTGCCTACCATTATCAGTGATTATAGTGTACGGGAGGTCGAAACGGCAGATGATGGACCTCCATATAAAATCTCTGGCCTGCACCTCGGTTATTTTTGCAACCGCCTCCGCCTCAACCCATTTAGTGAAGTAGTCGATGGCGACAAATAGAAATTTTCGCTGCCCCGTGGTAAGCGGGAATGGGCCGAGGATATCTATCCCCCATTTGGCGAAGGGCCAAGCGGAGGATATAGGAACCAGGTCGGCGGAGGGGAGTCTTTGAATGCTTGAGTGCCTCTAGCATTGGTCGCAAGCTCGGACTAGATCGTCTTCATCCTTCTGCATAGTCGGCCAGTAGTAGCCTTGTTGCAGCACCTTGTGGCATAGGGACCGGCTTCCCAGATGGTTGCCGCAAATCCCTTCATGCACTTTGCGGAGAGCATAATCTGCTTCGGACGGGCGGAGGCATATGAGCAGCAGCATGGAGAAGGACCGTTTGTAGAGTTGATCGTCGATCAGCACGTAGTGGGTGGCCTGCAGCTTTAGCTCTCTAGCCTCTCTCCGGTTGGGTGGAAGCGACCCTTCTTTGAGGTACTTCAGAATGGGATCGAACCATGATGGTTCGGCTTCAACTTGCATTATTCGGTCAGCTTCCGCGATGCTGGGATTCTCCAGGGTCTCCAGGTGGAACTTTTGTTTGGCGTCCATTGACTCTGCGGTTGCCAATCGAGACAGTAGGTCGGCGCGGGCATTCTCGGATCTGGGAATCTGAGTGATCTCAAACTTGGAAAAATGGGGAAGCAGGCTCCGCACCTCTTGAAGATATCGAACCATGTTTGGTTCCCGAGCCTCAAATTCTCCTCGTACATGGCCAGCCACTAGCTGAGAGTTGGTGAAGGCGCTAAGCTTCTCCACCTTCAGGTTGCGGGCGATTCAGAGACCGGCTAGCAGGGCTTTGTGCTCAGCTTCGTTGTTGGAGGCTGGAAAGGAGAACCGGACGCCATATTCAAAGGTTGCCCCCTCCGGGCTGGTGAGTACCAGACCCACACCGGAGCGATGAGCGTTGGATGACCTGTCGACGTGGAGGAGCCACCAGGCTCCAGATTTAGGTTCTTCGGGAGAGTCCGGGGCAGAACCATCCTCCGGGATGGTACACTCGAGGAGGAAATCGGCTAGCACCTGAGCTTTGATAGCTGGGCAAGGTTGAAAGTGGATGTCATGCTCGCTCAACTCGACGGCCCACTTGGTCATTCTTCTTGATGTCTTGGGGCGGTGGACCAACGCCTTGATGGGTTGGTCGGTCAGGACCGTCACAGAATGTGCCTGGAAGTACGATCGTAGCTTCCGGACTAAGGTGATCAAGGCCAACACCATTCTTTCAATCCTGCTATATCTTGTCTCCGCATCGCGGAGCAGCCTGCTGACATAGTAAATTGGCTTTTGGACCTTGCTTTCCTCTCTAACCAGCACCGAGCAGACGGCACCTTCTGAAACAGCCAAGTACAAGAACAGGGTCTCGCCCAGGCTCGGACTGCTGAGGAGTGGGGGTGAGCTGAGGTATTTCTTGAGATATTGAAATGATTTTTGGCATTTAGGGGTCCACGGGAAGTTCTTAGCCGATCGGAGGGTTTTGAAGAAGGGGAGGCATCTCTCGGCCGAACGCGCCACAAAGCGGTTAAGAGCCGCTATCCTCCCGGTTAGGTGCTGGACCTCTTTAATAGATGCCGGGGACACCATTTGTTGGAGAGCTTGAATCTTCTGGGGGTTAGCTTCGATACCTCGCTGGGAGACCATGAAGCTGAGAAAATTCTCGGAGTTAACACCGAAGGCGCATTTGGTTGGATTGAACCTCATCCCATACTTGCGCAATGTTGCAAAGCTCTCTGAGAGGTCCTCGACATGCCGTGATGCTTCTTTGCTCTTGACCATATGTCGTCCATGTACACCTCCATATTCCGGTCGATTTTCTCCTTGAATACTTTGTTAACCAGCCTTTGGTAGGCGGCACCTGCATTTTTAAGACCAAAGGGCATGACGCGGTAACAGTAAGTACCTCGGTCAGTTAGGGGGGTAGCTGACTTCCATCGCCAGGTAGAAGTCGCTTTCCTTTGAGACTCCTCCCGCCAAGGCGGACATAGCCACCTCATGATTAAGGTGGTCCACCTCCAATAGGGCCTTATTAAAATGGCCAAGATAATTTCCCAAGGACTCCCCCTCTCTCTGCTTGACTTCGAAGAGGGAGTCAGATCTTCGTCGGTGGCGGTGGCTGCTGATGAACTGGCCAATAAAAAGACGACTCAGCTCATCAAATGAATCAATGGAACCTGGCTTCAAGGCATTGAACCAGGTTCGGGCAGATCCTCTGAGGGTGGAGGGGAAAGCGCGGCAGAGGATCGCGTCGGATGCTCCGTGGAACATCATTATTGACCGGAAGCTGCTGAGATGGTCGTTCGAGTCAGAAGAGCCGTGGTAGGGTTCGACGGCTGGTAGCTTGACATGGGAGGGAATCATTTCCTCCATGATCCCTTTAGAGAAAGGGATGCCCTGCTCTGCTTTGGGCTGAGGCGGATGGGCCTGCTTGGCAGCGTCCAGCTCCTGACGCATTTCCAGAATCTGGCGACGGATCTCCTCTTCAGCGGTCAGAGGAGGAGCTGGGCGAGGGGAGCGCAGGGACGGCGTTGAATCATGGTGGGAGGACACCGGGGAGGGGGTCCGGGCTCGTCGAGATCTGGATGGATCCCTGTCGTAGCCGCCTCACGGGACTAGTTTGTCCCCTTTGGGTCAATGTGGGGGGTCCGTGGCTTCATGCAGACCGGAGGAGGAAGTCACCGGCAAAGAAGGAACCGCGGCCTCCTTATGAAGGTGCGGAGCGGGAGGAGCTGCGAAACGCTCCTGGACCAGGTGGGTCAGGGCCTGGACTTGCTGGACCAGCATGGCAAACTGGTCCTGGGTCATCGGGATGGCTGGCGGTGATGGGGCTTCAATTGGTGGAGGTGGTGGCGCTATACTGCTCACCGGATCAGGTCTCTAGGAGGCGACCTGGTCTTGGGCTTCAGAGGTTGCTCTTCTCCGATTAGCCATTAGAGAGGTTCTCTTCCGGATCAAGATCCTTATCTCCTTTCTTCAAGTTTTAACGGGACTTGAGGCCCTTCCTCTAGCGCCAATCTGTTGCCGCTGGGATCTGTCCTCTGACTCGGGCGCAGTCGATCTCCTAGGGCGGACCTGCATAGAAGTCCTCATACGAGAGGCGTTGGGGATGGCCCTCCATGGAAGACCCTCCGACGCTCAAGTCAGTGAGGAAATCGATGATCAATCAGAAAATGAGGAGGTGGATCTCTCCAGGGAGTCTCTTTAGGGGCGGCGATCGGGAGCTCTAGAGGGAGGAACACCGACGAGCAGCTGGGGAGAGTGGGAGAGTGAGAGTGAGCGCATACCTGAGGGAATCTGGGAGTGTGTCACCTGGATCTTGAGCGCCTTCTAGAAGGATCGAAGGTTGTTAGGATACGGAGATGAATCGAATCAGGCCATTGTGGGGCCGTTGGGATCCGTATCTTGTTTGTTAAGGGATCGACGGCTAGGAGAGCTCCTTGATGGCTTGGGATCTGGTAGGTGCGTAGGTCCCAGGTAGCCGTATTAGGTTCTGGACCACTCTTCAACATAATTCTTTGCCTTATATGCTGTTACGATAGGTCTAGGCTCTCCTGCGCCAGGTTCAGCGGGGGTGAGTATCGGGTCATGGATCGCTCGGGAAAGACGAGCTATGAGAAGCTCGTGGGAGCCGAGCTACGGAAGCTCGGGGAGAACCGAGCTATGGAAGCTCAGAGAAAGCCGAGCTATGGAAGCCCGGAGAAAGCCGAGCTACGGAAGCTCGGGGAGAGCCGAGCTATGGAAGCTCGAGGGAGCCGAGCTACGGGAAGCTCGGGGACATCATGGCGGGCGATGGGATGGGGTTGGTCTTAGCCTCCTCGCACGAATATTGATGCAATGATGATTTTACCCCCCAATATATATATATATATATATATATATATGTGTGTGTGTGTGTGTGTGTGTGTGTGTGTGTGTGTGTGTGTGTGTGTGTGTATGTGTGTGTGTGTATATATATGTACAGTGTATATGTATATATATATATATATATACACACATATTTATTCCATGGGCTAAGCAATCGGAGGCCAACCTCGTATTCTGTCCCCCGCTCAGATGAGCCAGCCTGACCGGATTGAGGTTCTAGCTCACCAGGTTCAAGACCTGATGACAGTGGTACGGGGACTGCAGGAACACTGCTTTGCTGCTGCACCTCAACCCTCTCCGTCCGGCGAAGGGGTGCGCGGAATAATTCAATCTCATCAAGGCAGGAGTCCACCTGAGGCCTCTCGTCACTCACCTCCTGAGCCTCGTCGACGAGAGGCCTCAAAGTGACGGTGGTCTCTTTCCCATCATTCCGATCATTCCCATCGACGGCCGGATGAGAAGGAACCTAGACGAGTGCACTCCTTACGTCGGCGGTCTTCATCACTTCATCTTCTGACTCATCTAAAGACAACGCCAATAGGAAGACAACCCGTCGGACCGAACAATGGCTCGATGAGTATCATCAACGGTTGGAGGAGCTTAGCCGCCAGATCGCTAACCCTCATGCATACACTCATATATATATATATTGTTGATGCCAAATCACCGGCCTCGAGCGTCTGGTCGCCTCCTCCAACGAGCTCCTCGTGCCTCCAAGCAAGTCCCGGGGGCCGGAGATTCCGGTGGGGACCCTCCGATGCTCAAGTCAGTGGTCTGGGCAACAGCCGTGAGCTTGAGGAAGCTCGAAAGAGAAAGAGAGAGAGAGATGGCTCTGAGAAGATCCCTCGCTGTGAGCGTTTAGGGGTGTAATGAGTGTGTTTCCTGGTCGAGGTCCCTCTTACCCTCTTCATAGGTGCTTAGAGTTTGTCTGGCTTGACTAGTTGAGGCCTTGTAATGATGATCTTGATGGGTGAAGTGTCAGAGCTGATGTCTGTGAGGCATGATGTTCTACCACTTGTCAGAGCATTTAAGGTGATGGCAGCAGTGGCAGAGCTTGCTTCCTTTGATATGTCAGGACTACAGGTCAAGTCCCATCAACGACGTGGCCAGTGGGTAGGTGGACCTGGCCAGGAAGTGCCGGGGCGGGGCCGGCCAGGATGGCTGGGGCCGGCTCGGTCGGCTCGGAGATGCCGGGGCCGAGAGGGCTGGCCAGGGATGGCCGGGGCCGACTCGGCAGGCTCGGAGATGCCGGGGCCGAGAAGGACCGGCCAAGGATGGCCGGGCCGACTCGGCGGGCACGGAGATGCCAGGGTCGGCTGGGAAGTGCCGGGGCCACCCGGAAGGGGCCGGCTAGGAGAGTGCCGGGCCGCTTGGCTTGGACACGCCGGGGGCTGGCTAGGAAAGTGTCGGGCCGCTTAGATTGGACACGCCTGGGGCCGGCTAGGAGAGTTCCGGGCCGCTTGGGAGGTGTCGGGGCCGCCTAGCTTGGACATGCCGGGGGCCGGCTAGGAGAGTGCCGGGGCCGGCTAGATTGGACACGCCGAGGGCCGGCTAGGAGAGTGCCGGGGCCGACCGGAAGATTCTGGGGCCGCCTAGCTTGGACACGCCGGGGGCCGGCTATGAGAGTGCCGGGCTGCTTGGGAGGTGCTGGGGCCGCCTAAATTGGGCACGCCGGGGGCCGGCTAGGAGAGTGCCAGGCCGCTTGGGAGGTGTCGGGGCCGCCTAGCTTGGACACGCCGGGGGCCGGCTAGGAGAGTGCCGGGGCCGGCTAGATTGGATACGCCGGGGGCCAGCTAGGAAAGTGCCGGGGCCGGCCAGGAGGTGCCGGGGCCGCCTAACTTGGATATGCCGGGGACCAGCTAGGAAGGTGCAGGGCCGCTTGCCTTGGACACGCCGGGGACTGGCTAGGAAAATACCGGGGGCTGGCTAGGAAGGTGCCGGGGCCGGCTGGCTTGGACACGCCGAGGGCCGGCTAGGAAGGTGCCAAGCCGTTTGGCTTGGACACGCCGGGGGCCGGCTAGGAAGGTGCCAAGCCGTTTGGCTTGGACACACTGGGGGCCGGCTAGGAAGGTGCCGGGTGTCGGCCTTGGAGGCTTCGACCATGGAGGTGTCGGCCATGGAGGTGTCGGCCATGGAGGTGTTGGCCTTGGAGGTGTCGGCAATGGAGGTGTTGGCCATGAAGCTGTTGGCCATGAAGCTGTCGGCCTTGGAACTGTCGGGCATGGAGCTATCGACCATGGAGTTGTCGGCCATGGAGCTGTCGGCCTTAGAGCAATTCGGTATGTGTATATATATGTGTGTATATATATACACAAACATATATATATATATATATATATGTGTGTGTGTGTGTGTGTGTGTGTGTGTGTGTGTGTGTGTTGTATGCATGTATATATACACACACATATATATGCCTGTATATATATACACACACATATATATACACATATGTGTGTATATATATACACACACATATGCCGGGACCGAGAGGGGGCCGGCTCGGTCGGCTCGGAGATGCCGGGACCGAGAGGGCCGGCCAGGGATGGACGGGGCCGACTCGGGGGCTTGGAGATGCCGGGACCAAGAAGGGCCGGCCAAGGATAGCCGGGGCCGACTCGGCAGACACGAAGATGCCAGGGCCGGCCGGAAGGGGCCGGCTAGGAGAGTGCCGGGCTGCTTGGCTTAGACACATCGGGGGCCAGCTAGGAAAGTACCGGGCCGCTTAGATTGGACACACCGGGGGCCGGCTAGGAGAGTGTCGGGCCGCTTGGGAGGTGCCGGGGCCGCCTAGCTTGGACACGCCGGGGGCCGGCTAGATTAGACACGCCGAGGGCCGGCTAGGAGAGTGCTGGGGCCGACTGGAAGATGCCGGGGCCGCCTAGCTTGGACACGCCGAGGGCCAGCTAGGAGAGTGCCGGGCTACTTGGGAGGTGCCGGGGCCGCCTAGCTTGGACACGCCGGGGGCCGGCTAGGAGAGTGCCGGGGCCGACTAGATTGGACACGCCAAGGGCCGGCTAGGAAAGTGGGGGCCGGCTGGGAGGTGTCGGGGCCGCCTAGCTTGGATATGCCGGGGACCGGCTAGGAAGGTGCCGGGCCGCTTGGCTTGGACACGCCGGGGGCCGGCTAGGAAAGTGTCGGGGCCGGCTGGGAGGTGCCGGGGCCGCCTAGCTTGGATACGGCGGGGGCCGGCTAGGAAAGTGCCGAGGCTAGCTGGGAGGTGCTGGGGCTGCCTAGCTTGGATATGCCGAGGGCCGGCTAGGAAGGTGCCGGGCAGCTTGGCTTGGACATGCCGGGGGCCGGCTAGGAAGGTGCCGGGTGTCGGCCTTGGTAGCGTCGGCCATGGAGCTGTTGGCCTTGGAGGTGTTGGCCATGGAGGTGTCGGCCTTGGAGCTGTCGGCCTTGGAGCTATCGGCCATGGAGCTGCCGGTCTTGGAGCTACCGGCCTTGGAGCTGTCGGCCTTGGAGCTGTTGGCCATGGAGCTGTCGGCCATGGAGCTGTCGGCCTTGGAGCTGTCGGCCTTAGAGCAATTGGGTATGCGTGGCTTTATGAGGCCATAAACGCTACCATGGCCAAAGGGCGCTTTGGAGGCCAAAGGGGGGCTCCGTCGGTTTCCTTCCTTCACGGTTCTCTAACGGCGTTGGATAAGCCACTTCAGATGCCCCCTCGCCCCTGAGACGAAGTGGGTCCACCCCAGCAAGGCGAAAGGGGTGTTACCTCCCAAGTGGCTTATCCTCGTCTGACTTTTTTTTTGACATGAAGTTTGGATGTGGGTCCTCGTCCACATGCTGTTGAGGCAAAGAGCCGATGATGTCGCAATGATGCTCCTGAGACAGAGGGAGCCGTTTCCGCAGAGGCAGAGATAAGCTGCTGGGGCTGTAATAAGGCCGTTGAGGCTAAAACAAGATGGCCGAAGCAGAAATAAAACCACGGGCTGAAATAAAATTGCATGTGTGTGTTTGTGTGCTGGTCCGGAAGGTAACTCAAGCGAGTATGGGCTGTTAGGGATTTGAACCAACTCGGAGCGTATGCTAGCCAGGCCGAGTGGTATCCGTTAGCCGCCATACCGTCGAGCTACTCCGAAACCACCTCGGGGGTTTCATGGTTGGCCGAGGGGTGACTCGAGGTCGCTGGAATCATAGGTCTTGAACCACCGCGGGGGTTTTGCGATTGGCCCGGGGGTAACCTTTTGATCACAGTACCATCGAGAGCCTTTTGAATGGTTGGTTTTCCCATAATGCATTTAGATACTAATGAAAAGAAACTTTTTCTTGTAGTGTACTTAGCTCTTTGTTGGAGGGATTTGTCTCCTTTTGCTTTGTTTTGGGAGGCTCCACATTAGTGGCTTTTGTTGGTGAGCTTGGAGGGGCTCTTTACTTTTGGTGTGAAGTTTAGAGGTGGGTGCCCATCAACTTTGAGCCGATTGACCGTTGGCCGCTCACGCAGCGCTGAAGCCGCTGAGGCTGAAATAAAGCTTGAGGCTGTGACGAAGCTGCTGAGGCTAAGTTGAGGACATTGAGAGCCTTTTGAACCCGGAGGGTGACTTGAGAGTTTAGAGTCGTCAGTGCCTTTTGTAATGAGCTGGTCTCGAGCTTTTTGTGCTGAGCTGGGGTCGAGCTTAGAGTGCCGGCGCTTGGGGTCGACCGAGGTCTTCCCTGCTGGACTCGGGCTTAAGGTGCCGGCGCTTGGGGTCGACCGAGGTCTTCCTTGCTGGACCTGGGCTTTTTGTGCCTACCGAGTCGGGCTTTAGCAGCCGACGGGTGTCGGGTTTTGCGCTTGGCCGGTGCAGGGCTTTATCCTCCGACGGGTGTCGAGCTTCATGCCTGGCTGGTGCAGGGCTTTAGGTGCCGACGGGTGTCAGGCTTCATGCCTTGGCTGGTGCAGGGCTTTATCCGCCGACGGATGTCGGGCTTCATGCCTGGCTGGTGCAGGGCTTTATCCGCCGATGGGTGTCGGGCTTCATGCCTGGCTAGTGTAGGGCTTTAGGTGCCGACGGGTGTCGGGCTTCATGCCTGGCTGGCCCAGGGCTTTTTGTGCCAACCGGGGTCGGGCTTCATGCATGGCTGGTGCAGGGCTTTAGGTGCCAACGGGTGTCGAGCTTCATGCCTGGCTAGTGCAGGGCTTTAGGTGTCGATGGGTGTCGGGCTTCATGCTTGGTTGGTGCAGGGCTTTATCTGCCGATGGGTGTTGGGCTTCATTCCTGGCTGGTGTAGGGCTTTAGGTGCCGACAGGTGTCGGGCTTCATACCTGGCTAGTGCAGGGCTTTATCCGCCGATGAGTGTCGGGCTTCATGCTTGGCTGGTGCAGGGCTTTATCTGCCGACGGGTGTGGGCTTCCGGCCTGGCTGGTGCAGAGCTTTAGGTGCCGACGGGTGTCAGGCTTCATGCCTGGCTGGTGCAGGGCTTTAGGTGCCGACGAGTGTCGGGCTTCATGCCTGGTTGTCCAGGGCTTTTTGTGCCGACCGGGGTCGGGCTTCATGCCTGGTTGGTGCAGGGCTTTAGGTGCCGATGGGGTCGGGCTTCATGCCTGGCTGGTGCAGGGCTTTAGGTGCCGACGGGGCCGAGCTTCATGCCTGGCTGGCCCAGGGCTTTTGTGCCGGTGCTCGGGGCCGGCCGAGGCCATCCCTGCTAGACCCGGGCTTTTGTTGCTGAGAGGTTGTGGTGCACTGCTCTGCCAGTGGTACACTGGGCTTCATGCCTGGCTGGCCCAGGGCTTTTGTGCCGGCGCTTGGGGCCGGCCGAGACCGTCCCTGCTGGACCCGGGCTTTTGTGCCGATCGGGGTCGGGCTTTATGCCTGGCTGGCCTAGGGCTTTTGTGCCGGCGCTCGGGGCCGGCCGAGGCCGTCCCTGCTGGACCCGGGCTTTTGTTGCTGAGAGCCGGTGGTGCACCGCTCTACTAGTGGTACACTGGGCTTCATGCCTAGCTGGCCCAGGGCTTTTTGGATGCCAAAGCGAGGTTGGCCTTGGATGTTGATGCAAGGTAGATCTTCCCTGCATGACATTTTTAAGTATTAACAAAAGAAAACTGTCTTAAGTGCAATGTACTTAGCTCTTGTAGCTCCCATGTTTTCCTTTTGCGGGTTTGAGCACTTTCGTCTGCTGGTGACCTGCCCCCCAGGGAGTCATGTTAGTCGGATTGGAAGTGTCGTTGCCCTTACTTGGGCCTTCCCTCGCATTGGAGGCTAGGACGAGATGCCTGTGGCCGGAAGAAGCTGGAAACCGGGACAAAGCTGGAGTCCATTGAGGAAAGCCTCGACAGTTGCTG
Source organism: Calamus simplicifolius (assembly GCA_900491605.1). Classification (NCBI taxonomy): domain Eukaryota; kingdom Viridiplantae; phylum Streptophyta; class Magnoliopsida; order Arecales; family Arecaceae; genus Calamus; species Calamus simplicifolius. The sequence goes on along the minus strand of UESW01004707.1, from coordinate 553,526 downwards.
TCATTGAAGATGAATGGCTGGGAGAGTCCATCGAGGGCGTTGCTGAGAGTAAAAAGGTCGGAGGAGTTGCTGGGAGGGCTCTTTGCCTAGCTTTTTCTTTGAAGAGATTGATTGCCCTCAGTGCTGAAGCTTAAGAGCAGCAGTCAAAGCCTTTTGTCCTCATCTTCCTCCTTGCATTAATTGCAACAACACATCTCAGCTTGCTCTGGCCGATTGTTGAGCCTTTGAGTGAGCTCTTCCAGCCGCCGGTGTTGTTCATCCAGATGCTTCCTCATCTTATGATTAAGGTCCTCCCCAGATGACCCGAAAGACTAACAGAAGGTAGGAGATCGGTGGTGCTCAGGTGAAGCTTCATGGTGATAAGCTTCTCTTGAGGAGATTTTTCGCGAGCGGATCACTAGCCAACTGGTGCAGCTATCATGGGCGACGTGAGAGGCTTGGGGTGCTGCTGAGTGGCCCCTAAGCATTGCTTCTGCAGTTCATGAACTGCTGCTTTCAAAGCTTGATCTTGCCGATTGAGGATGGCTAGCTGGTTAATCAGAGCAGCTGAAGTTGGTGGTGAAGGAGGGGCAGGGAAAGAGAGACTGGTCTTTTGTCGCTCGGTGCGATGTGGATGCCCCCCAGCACGACTGGTAAGAACCTCTGGCATGCAC